>CM076570.1:942883671-943092840 GCA_034641835.2 Pinus albicaulis
TGGAGGACTTGAAGGCGTATAGGCTTCATGATAGTGGAGGCTAGTAGACTACAAATTAGTATTGGAAGAATTTTTCTCCAGAGTCCAGTAGTAATTAGGTGACACCCATTGGTTGTGGAGGCTTCCAGTAGATGGGTGTGTGTAGATTCATTCAAGTAGGGACTTTATAATTGATGGTGCCAACAAATTATCATAGGAGTCAAGTCTTCCAACTTTTGGAGGAAAGCTAGTCTATGTAAAATTTGTTCAGCAATTAATAGAAGATTTGAGTGGTTTTTTTCACTAGAGGGTCTTTTCCACCGGAAACTTTTGTTTCCTCTTTTTTTCATGTCCTTTGATATTTTTCATGGTGTTTATTCTAGTTTTACATGCTACATTTGTGATTCAATGATGGGCTACTAATCTTTTGAGTGTTTTGATAAAATAGTTAAAATTTAATAAAAACCCTATCACTATTGATTCACCCCCCTATAAGTAGTGAGGCCATTTCCAACAATTGGTATCAGAGAAGGTTCTCTCTATGGAGCTTGATCACTCGAGGGTAGATCGTGGGATTGTGGCCAAGAACAAGGGGAAACAATCTAAGAAGAAGAAGGGCTGCAAAACCTGAAGAACATCTCCTCCTAGTATAAGGTATTGCAGGCAGTGTTTTCAATCATTGATAATTTATTTCTTGTTGTGAATCTAGTGATGATGATTTTGGGGTTATAAAGATGAAGATAATAATTTTTTTGAAGTTGATTCCTTAGGAGGTTACGAAGGTTTATTTCGAGTGTAGGAGTCTAAAGATGAAGTGATTAGGATACTAGTGACCCTTGAAGCCAAAAATAAATCCCAAGCAAGGTTGATAGAGAACCTCACATTAGAGAAAAAATATTTGAAGAAAATTATTCATATTATTGAGGAGAGAGAGTATGTATTCAAAGAAGAAAATTATGATATGAAAAATTTGTTGGAGAAGGCAAGGAAGACTAAATATGATATTAGAAGTTAGCTTAAAGATTAGATCAACTACTTTGAAAATTTAGATGAAGAAATAAAAGAAATAATATCAAGCCTAAAGGGATAAAATGAGGAAAATTTGAAAATTCCAAAGAAAAACCTTCCATCAATGATGAAGGAAACCATGATCAAGTTCAGAAGCTGAAGAATGTGACAGTGAAAGGTATGAGAAATGTAAGGTGTTTTAGCTATTAGAAATATGGGAACACTTCAGCAATTTGTAGAAGAAAAAAAACAAACTATTATCATAAAAGCAAGCATCGAAACAAGGATAATCCTCAAGCAGTCAGTCAAAGAAGAGCACCATCAGTCACCAAGTACAAAAAAAATTTCTATGGTTATTATTACTTGTGTAATGATTTCAGGCATAAATCCATTGATTGTGGGGTTCATGGTGCAAGAAGTAGAAAGCATACCAACAATAAATTTGAGCTCTTTCCCCTATTTCTTCGGAACATAATATTTTTCACTTGCGATAAATTAGGTCATATGGCCAAAGACTAGAAGCTTCGCATGGCTATTATGTAGTCTAGATGGAAGAAAAAGAATCCTATTGTGAATACTTCTAGCATGCCTCAAAGAAAATTGCAAGTGAAATTAAAAAGAATGTGGAAAAGAAAAGATCGACCAAAAGGAAGAGATAATACTACTAAATAATTGAAATAGATGGAGAAATGAGTGGGTTCAAAGAAGAATTGAGGCCAACCTAGTCTCAGGGGGAGCATGAAGCAGAAAGTTCATAACTTTTGGTGGAGCTCCTCAATGAAAAATTATATTCACCATATGGTGTAAGTATTATTTTCTTTGTTATTTCTATGTGATTTTCAAATGGGGTTAGATATAAATGCATGATATGAACTCAAGCACATGGCTCCACAATCCTCTTACAAAAGTAATAATTGAATGGTGTATACGTGCAATCAAAATGAGCAAGTTAAGATGCAAATACAAAAAGAGCATGCATTAAAGAATGCAGATAAATAAAAATTGTTCAATAAGAAAGGAATGTTTTAGAAATATATATTGACAACTTCTATGGATGCACATGGCCAATATCATGATATTTTATCAATTAATTTTCCCAGAGAACATAAAATTAGTTATGCGCAAATTGTTTTGGTGCTTACGATATTATATATTTGTTAATACATTGGAGTGAATTGATATGGAATTTTTATCTATGGGGTAAGCATGCATTAATAATAATGGTGATATGATTATAGGTTGAGTGCATTTATTAGACTCAGATGGTGTGAAAGCATTTTTATCCATCTCATGAATGATTGTTATTGATTAATCTTTGAATGGTTTTATTTTTGGCTTGAGCGCATACTTAGTCAATGAATAAATTCTCATTATTAAAAATAAATTGAAAGAATGATTAAGTGTCAATGGTCTTGTTGTAGCAGCTAAAACCACCCTCCAAAATTTTACTTATGCTTAGATTTTGGAGCCTAACCTTCTACTCATAGGAACTTATCTTGCACTACTATCAAGTATTTATGCTACGGTCAGACTTATCCTTTTCATTTTTTCTTGTGTTCACTTGTTTTCACACTTGATTATATAATATTTTTGAGTAACAAGCTAACCTCCTAACTTGGTTGCACATAGTTATGGGATTTCTTCCATAAACTGTGCAATCCTTGAGGGAAATCAACCTTGATGATTGGAATTACGTAGTTCAAACTAGATGCAAGCCTTGAGCTTAGAAACTGCACAGTCATGGAAGGTAGCCCAACACTGAGCCTAGAAACTGTGAAATCCCTCACTAAGCTTAGAAACTGTGCAATTCACTGAGCCATAAAGTTGCCTAGTTCCCCAGAATTGTGTAATATTTCTCAGCAATGTGCATGGATATTTTTTTCCAAAAAGAGAAAAATGAAAAAAAAAGCTAAAAAAAGGTGAAAAAAACATCCCTAAAAATAGTGATCTATTTTTAGTATCTTGAAGGAGGCACATTTTCTATTTTTAGAAACTTTCACCAAGTGTCATTTTTCCTTGATTTTAGCCATGTGCATCATAAAGCCTAATTTTCTCAAATATATTTAATTGAAGCCCCTAGAGCTCATTTGAAAATTTTATTTTGGAGCTCTAGCATTCCCGAGGATATCAAGGAACCTTCAGTGTGGTCGTCGTCGCTTTTACGGGTGAGTTTCACTTTTATTGCATTTTGTCGCTTTTTTGGTCGTTTTTTGTTGGTTTTCTTGTGTGAGTGTTGTATTCCTTGTTTTTGTTAATGCATGCTGGTGTTTTAACTTTTTTTAGCTTGTAGAAGTTTTTTTTCAAGTTGTTGTCTGCCTTTCACAAGTGTCGCATCAGTTTCTTTGTTTTTGCACCTGTGGTCGTCGTTGCGGCTGCTCTCCTAACCAATTTGGTTTTCTTCCTCTTTATTCAGTTTCTACACTTGATCTACATTGATTCATGCATACTTAGTTAGATATGCACTCAAGCTCACACCATCACTTATATTTTCTCATTTTTCACACTTGCATTGGGCAGATATGCACTTTCCTTGGTCGTTTTTCACTTTTCCAAGCTTGGAACTGCACAATCCTAAGTCTCAAGCTGAGAGATTCACCTCTGGAACTATGCAGTTTGGAGTACAAGATGCCCCATATACGCATTTTTTAGTTCCAGGGCTCAAACTTCTTCCTTGGTGATTGAGATTGCACAATGCGCAGTCTCTCTGAGTCCACTGCCCAGGCTGAATTGCAGATTGTGCCGTCTCAAGTCTTAGGTTTCATCCTTGGCTATTGGGACTATGTAGTGCATAGTTCCCATAGGTAGCCAACCCCTCTTGTTCTTGAAAATTGTGAAATCCTACTCTGTAGTTTTTTTATTTGCTTCTTGATCATGCCTTGAAAGTATATTTTCTAAATACTAATGTTTTCTTGCCATGAGTGTATTTTTTGTCCCACAAGTACCACAGTTTTTAATCACTTCTCTCCAGCATTCATTATTACCATGGCACTAAAAGAGAGATGTTTCAAAAGATACTAATTAAATTATCACTGGGGAAGCAGTTGAGAAAGCGCCCGTTAACTTTCCAGTATATGTGGATACTCAACCTTTTATAGAAAAGGAGTCACCACTAACATGGAAGATGGTTAAATATGTTTTTTCAAAGGACTTTGAGGAAGATCTAGGAGACCGATATGTGTATATCAGTGTTCAGTAGTTATGATTATATATGGTTGCATGCATATATCTAGCCTTCCCATGTGCATATGTCATTAGTTTGATTGTTTCACACATTGATGAGAAGACTATGACATTGAGCGATGATGATGATGATGATGCTAAACAGGAGCTTCTCTAGTGTTTGGTTGCTGATCATATTTGGTTGTTTTGTTTCTACTTGAGGGAGTATAGATGGTGGCTACGTTTTTTAATTTTCATTTGTCTTCATGTATTTGTTTCCACTATGATTTTAGTGAGGAAAATGTGTATAAGTTAGAGGATGTTGTTGTTGCACATTGATTTAAGAGAGAGAGTATTGTTTCTCACATTATATTGTTGCTAATGGTTATGGTATTTTGTTTTTTTTGGATTGAGAGCGATGTTGATGTAGATGGAGTTTTTGGTCGAGATTTTTGTTGCTGCTTCAGGTGAGAGAGAGTTATTTCTACTACTGTGTCAGGAGAGAGAGTATATGACCAATTTTTTGCTACTACTTCTTGTTATCATGCTACCACAGGGAGCAAGAGAGCTTGTTTCTTGTAGATGTATTAATCCAGCTAATGTCCTAGCACGGTGGGTTCACCGAGGGAGAAATACCATACCACATGGGTTCATATTGGGGGATATATATTGGGGGAAAATTGACATGATATAGTGACCATATAGGGGTAAATGGTTTTTTCATTGGCATATTTAAAAAATGGAGCTCAAACTTAATGAAAAAATATAAAGGGGTGTAAAAAATGTTAATGAAAAAGTGGATACTTACAATATCTAGTGATAGTAGGGGTTTTTTAAATTGGGAAGGTGTATTGAGTTCATATTAGTAGGGGGTTAAATAATGTGATTTTTAGAGTTATTTTCCAATACGTAGTCAAATTAAGGGTATTATTTAGTATGTCACGAATGCGTGTGATATGTCTAAGGTTAATTGAGTGAAACCTAAGTGTGTCCAAGGGGATTTATTGACTATTTAGTCATGGATATCATTGATGAGTTTACCCCTGTTATATTGATGTAAAAGGGGGAGTGGTTGAGGAGATCAATATCAGCTATTTGGATCAACTGGGGTTGTGATCAATGCTAAAGAGGGATATTGTTGCCATTGATATTGTGATGTAGTGTTTTTGGTTGGCATTGACGTCCAATTGCTTATGAATTAGTGGTTGATATGCCTATTTTGTGTAGATGTTGGAGGTCTAGTGCAGCTATAGTTCATTGATAGAGGTTGTTATGGATAGTTGACAATGGTTGAAGACTATCCTGTTATGTTTTTCGGATGATATATGGTACATGAGTATGTGAATGCTATTTTAGATGAGTGTATGTATTTTGGCTTGTGTTATTAGTTGTAGGGCATGTCACTAATGGTTTGAAGCTTATGTTTTCTATGATTGGTTATAGATGCTTATGCATGTATTCTATTGGTTGCATGTGGTTTGGTTGGTTAGCTAAAATTACCAAGGATTTTAACCATGGTATTTTGGTATAACAACTTAATGATTTACCATGGTATCTAGTGTGAGTGTTAATGGTTACATGTGGTTGGATAACATTATAAAGGATTTTACTTTGGTATTTGGTGTGCATGAGTGTTGGTGAGGTAAATCCCTCTGCGGATAGAGGCGATCCCACTAGCCCTAGAGTGGGTCTAGCCACAAACAAGACACACTATAATATCGATTCCTAGTTAACGAATGGATGGAGATTCGATAGATGACTTACCGGAGGTCCTACGTTGTTGTTGTCGGAAAGACTGGCTACCTCTCGCTCCTGGTTTGACAGATCACGATCTGCTTGCTTTCACGCTCGAACACCTGCACACACACAAGAAACAACGACAATACACAACATACTAATTCACATTCATAACTATCAGTCAGTCGAAGAGGACTAAATCAATTGCATTAAATAATCAACATAACACAATGATGGAACCAACACCATAGTCGAGTATATTAATAAATGGAAGGAAGAGTACAACCAAGCTTCGACGTTGCGATCTCCTTTAGCAGGATTCAAGCGGAGAACGTCTCACAAAGGCTTGTCGGGAATTCAGACGGGACTCTCTCTACAGAATTCTCCTTGGTTCTACCTTCCCAATAGAAATTACTCAGCTATAATCTCTTCTTCTCCAAGTTCAGCTCCTTAGCTATCTGTTCAGCTAGCTTTCATAAAGGGAGAAGACCTGTTTATATAGAGGGAGAGGGAGAGGTTAGGATCCCTATAATTATGGAAGGGAGACCTATCTTCAAGGAGTGTCCCATGGGGGTTGGAAACCACTACCTAAAGAGGGAGATCCGTGACTGATCAACTTAACCACTTCCTGTGACTCATCCCTAAGGTGGTTAGAAGGAAACTTCTGCCTCTATTTGTTAAAAAACATTCCCAAAACAGCTGGCACGGGCAGTACAAAAAGACAGAGAGCCAGGTGGTGCAGTCTCTAGTGAAAATTTACCACATTGGCGTGAGGGGTGAACTGGCTACCCACGCCAAGGCCAAAACATAGTTTTTTGCGTGATTTTTGAGGAAATGTTCAACAGGAGAAATGACTTCCTTCTGTAGAAGGATGCAAAGAAGGTGTTTGAAGAGCATGACACTACTCACAGGTTACGAGAATGATCCTCCAATATGCGAGACGAGGGATTGCAGGGATGGTGACAAAATGCTATGTAACAATGAGCAAATCAATACCTTGGTATTTTCCCTTGGTATTTGGGGTGCATGAGAAAATCAATACCTGGTATTTTCCCTTGGTATTTGATTTGAGCTTGATGAGGATGGATTACTATATGTGTGTGTGTGTGTGTGTGTGTGTGTATGTGTCATGTCGATAGTGAAATAGTTGGAGTGAGTGAGTGTGAGAGAGTGCTACAGTGCTTGACATAGCCAATTGTACAATTGTAGTTGAGTTCAGTGGTGTGCTTATCAGGCATTATTTTTAGATCAGAGGCTATTGGGTTGCTCGTGTTGATCATATTTGAGAACCTAGTATGAAACGTTCTGAAACATGGTTCACATGGATGAGTTGAAGGTGAGGAGGTTTTATGTTAGTGGAGGCTATTAGATAGTGCAAATCAGTATGGAAAGTAGTTTTCTCTGGAGTCTGGTAGTTAGTAGAAGTGGAAGAATAACAAGAAGTTATAGAAGAGATTATGATCATTATGACTATTAAAAACAAGGAAAATACTATGAAAAAGTTGAGTGTAGATATGAAGGATCACTTACAACTCCAAATTGTAGAGGTCAAGATTACCAAGAAGAATACGATTAAGAATCAAGAAAAAATAAAGAAGGATGAGTGGTAGAGAGTGTACATGAGATGAAAGAAGAAAATAGATAAAAGAAATATATTCTCCATGGTTTGTTGATTTGTCAAAAAAACCTTCATGATAAAATATTCACATTATTTAACTAAGATAATTAGATGCATGATCAACTCTAAGATTTTGGCAATTATACATAACCCTAAAATATTTCTAAATTTGTTTTATGTTTTGTTTCAATTTCTCAAATTTTCAATGAACAAATAGTGGTCAAGTGTTTTAATGAGTGCTCTCTCACTCTAGGAATAAATTTTGAACATGTTATAGAGAAAACATTATTTATCTTCATGGCCAATTTTATAAGGAAATTTCTAAATTTGTTTTATGTCTTGTTTCAAGTTTCCAAATCTTCAATGCACAAGTAGTGGTCACGTGTTTTTATGAGTTATCTCACTCTAGGACTAAATTTTGATCTTATAAAGAAAACATTATTTTATCTTCACGACCAATTTTATAAGGAAATGTGGAATTTAGATCTAATAAGTAAACTTAGTTTTTAAAATTAAAATTAAAAAATTAAACAAAATATCGCGAAAACATATTTTTACATGCTCAACAATTTCCACTAAAAAGTTGATTCCACACGAGTAGTATATGATAAATTCTAGATTTTATTTATAGTCAAAGAAATCCCAAAGAGAGCTTTAAGTATTTTGATTGGTATGTTCCAATATACTTTAGAGTTTAAGGCAAGAAAGTTGAATATGTTGTAGACTACGCATTCCCATATATATTTTCACCAAATTTTATAGAACCGGAAGTTTACAAAATTACCGGTGTAGTATTTTGACTTACATATAATCAATACTTGGTATTTGAGTTTGAGATTTGTACAAAATGGAGAGTTTCAAATAATTCAATTACAAAACCCTATTGAAAATGGAAAATTTTCATATATATAAATTTGAATATATTGTATTGTATATTTTTTTTCAAAAATAAAAAACCAATAACTTTATATTAAATAAAAGGATGTTTAGATATAACATGCATATAGCATATGTGCGAGTATTATCCCCAAATTACATATAACCAGTATCAAGAAAAAGGACCACCATATATAATCTAACAAATGGGAAACCACTCATAAATGTGGCAAAGCTGAAAGATATTATAACTGAAAAAGAAAAAAAATAACATGTCGGAAAATACTTTAACTCGCAAGAAAATAACGCCAAAAGTTACTCTAACTAGAAAAAACAAAGATAACGCCAAAAGATGCTCTGGCAGGAAAGTAAAGCATGGAGGTATGCCTACAAGCTTAAAATCAAAACCAAACACACGCTTATAGGAAACAACCTAAAGAAACATCAAAACCTCGAAGGAAAATGGGATGAGAGCCTCAACTAATAGCTCAAAAGAAAGGGTCCAAAATCCCAAAAGGATGTAACGAATAGGCCGCCCACATAGCCCAAAATAATGTAGCTCGAAAAAAGGCACCGAAAGAAAAAGGAACAACGCAATAGATTCCATACCAAAGATGGCTGCAAGGAAGCTAGTCCCTGCCTTGAGGTAGAGTTGGAGTATCCAAAATAACTACAAGAAGGAGTTGGAGAAACAAAAATAACATTTGTAGTTATGATTCCAAACTACGATGTGAACCAAAATCAAAATAAGAAATCCTTAATGAGTGTGGTTTCTCATAAACTCAGCAGCAATTTCAATGGTGCCCCTAGTTATTGCTACTTGAACAACACGATCATGTCGTGGGTTGGAATCAGTGACATATAATGCAGTAGTCATGCACACCACATGCCTCTTGCATGCCATATTTCATGGTTGAATATACTCTAGCTACCAAACCTACACTTCCATGTTCAGGTTTTTCAAAATGAAATTGATCTGAGATATGCCATGTTCAGGTTTGTCAAAATGAAATTGATCTGAGCTATTACATTCGTTCAGTGCATGAATTAGTCATATAAGTAAGAAGTTCAAAATGAAACAAGGAGAGTCATTATGGAAAGACTGGAATATAATTATGTCTTGTGTTTTCCTCCAACTACTTCCAACCAACAGAATGGAAAAAAAAATTAAGAAGGATTACATTAATGAGAAAAAATATTTACCAGCTTTTAGGCTTAGAGCCATCATTGTAACAGTTATCATATTTGAGATAATCCACACCGTGCAGAAGATAAAAACATTACCTATTAAAAAATTAATATTTTAGACACAGGGAAATCCTTTTTAAAAACTGATACTTGCAAAAATATTGTAATAAAAGAGGGAAAAAAAAAGGAAATAGATCAATAAATCCATTTTAGAAACTACAACATGCAAAATTTTGTCATAAAATGGAAAAGAAAAGGGAAACAGATCAAGAAATCCATTTTAAAAACTGCTAATTGCAAACATGTTGTAGTGGAAAGGAAAAGCAAAAGGAAAGACAGGGTGTACAAATTGATCACGATTAGGTTCTAACCAAATTATGAAATGAGAATCAATTAGGGTATTGTTGTCTCACCTATATTTACATAGGTATACCCCAACTTAGCGAGACCATTTGATACCAAAGCATCAACTATAAATATATAGAACAATCCATTAGATTTTGGTTAGTGAGGAACTACAGTTCTCCAAAAAATAGGACTCAATAGTTGAAAACGGATTTAAGAAAAGAAAAACCTGCAATACTTGTTTAATGCTAGTACAGATGATTAAGTAAGCTCTTTCAACAGAGTTATTCTCAAGTATGGCAGGCTAGGCAAGCAAGAGTGGACTAGGTGAAGGAGCTATAAGCCGCATTACCAGTTAGGTTGTGACGTGATTAACATGAAAGTTTACAGTGCCTATAATACAAATTTTCATACACAAGTCATAGGTACGACTTGAAACAATAGTGAAAATTCCAGACCGAGATACAATTACAGTGAAGACTAAACCATATTAATTACTCATTTAAAATTACACAGATAACAATACATATTATAAAACACCATGGATCTAGATAGTTTAAAAGTCTACTAGTTGTTTGTAAACAATTCAGAAAAAACAACCAAAATGGGTGCATTTTTTGTCTTTTATACATGGGGGGTTAGCTTTGACTCGAAAGATCCATGAGTCAAAATCATGTTTAGTCAATTTTACTCACATGAGAACTTGACTCATGCTTGCAAGTCAAACTTGCGAGTGCGACTCCAGACCAAGTAAAATTTGGAAAGGAGTTGGCTTGAATCTATTTTTTCTGGGCCAATTCAGACTTGGAATAGAGCTGACTTAACTCTATTTCTCACAGAAAAAATTCAATCTCTGGATTCAACTCGAACTTGGAGGAGTTTGGTAACACTGTTAAACCCCAACAAGCTCTAAAATTATTTGTGCATGACCACAAACTGTATAATGTGAAGAACCTGTGTTTGGCCTCAAAATGTTATAAGAGTATTCAGTCAACCATAATCAATTTTCCAACTTTGGATAACTTGAAAATATAACACAACAAATAGTTTGGCATCACCACTGTTGGGGTCCCATTGATGGCCCTTGACTATGTCTATGACATACTCAGATCAAGCCATTCTTGGATTGGGAATAGTAGCACAACTATCTATAAGTGCTTCCAAGGTTTATTGACTGTGTGACCAGGATGCCATGTTGAAATTGAGTGCTTAAAATATTAATGTTCTGCAACACATGGTTGAGTTTTCACTTTGATCCATGCTAAAGTTAATCTCAGAAATGTGCACCCTGCACTCGTAATCCTGTGCAACTTTACACCTTGGATACAATTACCAAAATTGTGTTCTTTGACTTACACAAATTTCTGGAATTAATCACTCAAATCACAATATTTAATTCCTAACGTAAACGAAATGGTATCATGATTGAAACTCGATCAGAATTTTTTTCCCAAAATGACAAATCTCTTTCAGTCTCATAGCAAATGTGTAGAAAACAAATGCAGATAATTTCCCCACCAAAATAAACCCCAAGCCATCATGAGTCATGACTCAAATCCTAATTTGCTTCTACATATGTTGAGTGCTACAACTCCAAAATGTTCAAATTCTCACAATGAGAAATTTGTGAGGAAAAAGGAGGGGGTTTATAGGGTTGGTTTTAGTGATTGTGGGGTCGGGTTATTTTATTTATTTTAGCTTCCTTATTAAAAAATAAAATAAAAGAGAGAAAAATAGGTTGACTAAGTTCACGTGTAGGTAGCTCAGTCAATGAAGTCATTGCTGACTTGGCTAGTTAATTGGTTTCAGTTTCACTTGGATGAATTAACAATTGACTTGACCTACACCTGAGTTAGCTATGGGTCATTGTGGTTTTGTCCAAAAACCACCTTTATGCCATCGAAGACTTCACATAATTTTAATGTTTCTTGGTTCTGAAGAATAATATTGTGGGCAAGTCTCAGAGGATGGCACAACGGACAATGCTAATAAAATACCTCAACAATATAGAAAAGTTAAAAAATAATAATATCTTAATTATTTAGAGCTAAAAATAATAAAATATGATAAATACACAAGTCGACGAACATTGATGCATTAAAAATTACAGATATGATATTAGAATGATCATTGATTTTCTAATTGATAATAAAAAAATATATACACCAATAGATAGATTGATATCAAGTTCTTACAATAGGAAGTTATTGAGCCTGCCAAAATTTCTATGGGTAGATAAATTTTCCTTGAATGATGGATTCTTCTTAGAATTTAGCTGAATATGTCCTTCCTCTTAAATCTCACAGTTTCTGACATGAGGCTACAACAAAAAGCTATCCTACTCTCTCAAGTATCAATATCAAAGTTGTTGACCTATTGATGTTCCAATTTTGGGCTTTCAGAACACCATGGGGTAGCCAATGTTAAGACAAACATTTTGTTTCAGTTAGCTTATGGCCCATGGGTTAGGTTTAGACTATTTTTTTATTGTAGCTTAGTGTTTGTAGTTTTCTTTTTAATTTTGTTGTACTTTTTTGTCTCCTCTTGGGGTGACATTTTCAATAGGGCATAATACAAATTTTCAAACACAAGTCATAGGAATGACTTGAAGCAATGGTGAAAATACAAGACCTAGATACAATTATAGTGAAGACTAAACCATATTAATTATTCATTTAAAATTACACATATAACAATACATTTTATAAAACACCATGGATCTAGATAGTTTACAAGTCTACTAGTTGTCTGTAAACAATTCAAAAGAACAACCGAAATGGGTGCATGTTTTGTCTTTTATACATGGGGGGTTAGCTTTGAATTGGAAGATCCATGATTCAAAGTCATGTTTAGTGAATTTTACTCACATGAGAACTTGACTCATGCTTGCAAGTCAAACTTGCGAGTGTGACTCCATGCCAAGTTAGATTTGGAATGGAGCTGACTTGACTCTATTTCCTCTAGGCCAATTCAAACTCGGAATAGAGCTAGCTTAACTCAATTTCTCACAAAAAAAATTCAGGCCCTCGATTCAACTCGAACTTGGAGGAGTTTGGTAACACTGTTAAACCCCAACAAGCTCTAAAATTATTTGTGCATGAACAAAAAATGTGTAATGTGAAGAACCTTTGTTTGGCCTCAAACTGTTATAAGAGTATTCAGTCAACCACAATCAATTTTCCAACTCTAGATAACTTGAGAATATAACACAACAACTAGTTTGACATCACCACTATTAGGGGCCCATTAATGGCCCTTGACTATGTCTATGACATACTCGAATCAAGCCATTCTTGGATTGGGAATAGTAGCACAACTATCTATAAGTGCTTCCAAGGTTTATTGACTGTGTGACAAGGATGCCATGTCGAAATTGAGTGCTTCAAATATTAAGGTTCTGCAACACAGGGTTGAGTTGTCACTTTGATCCATGCTAAATTTAACTCATAAATGTGCACCCTGCACTCATGATCCTATGAAACTTTACACCTTGGATATAATGACAAAAATTGTGTTATTTGACATACACACATTTCTGGAATTGATCACTCAAATCACTTTATTTAATTCCAAACATAAAATAAATGGTATCATGGTTGAAACGAGATCAGAATTGTTTTGCCCAAAATGACAAATCTCTTTCAATCTCATAGAAAATGTGTAGACAACAAATGCAGATAAATTCCTCACTAAAATAAACCCCAAGCCATCATGGTTCATGACTCAACTCCTATTTTTCTTCTACATTTGTTGAGTGCTGCAACTAAAAAATATTCAAATGCTCACTATGAGAAATTTGTGAGGCAAAAGGAGGGGGTTTACAGCATTGGGTTTAGTCTTTGTGGGGTCAGGTTCTTTTAGTTATTTTGGCTTCCTTATTAAAAAATAAAAATAAAAGAGAAAAAAATAGGTTGACTAAATTCATGTGTAGGAAACTTAGTCAGTGAAGTCATTATTGACTTGGCTGGTTAATTCATTTCAGTTTTGTTTGGATGAATCAACAATTGACTTGAACTCCACCTGAGTTAGCTATGGGTCATTGTGGTTTTGTCCAAAAAGCACCTTTATACCATCAAGGACTTCACATATTTTTAATGTTTCTTGGTTTTGAAGAATAACATTGTGGGAAAGTCTCAGAGGATGGCACAACAGACAATGTTAATAAAAGACCTAAAAAATATAGAAAATTAAAAAAAAAAAATCTTAATTCTTTAAAGCTAAAAATAGTAAAATATGGAAAATACACAAGTCAACAAACATCGATGCATTAACAATTACATATCATATTAGAGTTATCATTGATTTTATAATTGATAATACAAAAAATATACACCGATAGATAGACTGATATCAAGTTCTTACAATAGGAAGTTATTGAGCCTGCCAAAACTTCTCTGGCTAGATAAATTTTCCTTGAATGATGAATTATTCTCAAACTTCAGTTGAATATGTCCTTCCTCTTAAATCTCACAGTTTCTGACATGAGGATGCAACCCAAAGCTATCCTACTCTCTCAAGTATCAATATCAAAGTTGTTGACCTACTGATGTTCCAATTTTGGGCTTTCGAAACACCATGGGATAGCCAATGTTAAGACAAACATTTTATATTAGTTAGCTTATGGCCCATGGGTTAGCTTTAGGCTAGTTTTTACTGTAAGTTGGTGTTTGCAGTTTTCTTTTTAATTTTGTTGTGCTTTTTTGTCTCCTCTTGGGGTGACATTTTCAACAAGATTGCTCAGAATTTACCAAGTGTTTCAACAATGTCTCTATGTCCCCAAGACATTCAAGGGATGTTGAGTTACATATGTATGTACGATGGGAAATATTTTCTCTAGAGTGAGGTGATTAAAGAGTTATGTCATTATAGTTCTTATTTTCGTCTTAATACAATATAGGAATAGAAATACAACCCTCTCTGAGCAGGAAAGCAAAGGAGTTAAGCCATGGATAAGATTCTTGAAGGCTGGCAAAAGACCAAGAGGAAGAAGAAGCTCATTATAGCTAGTGGTTATGATAAAGTCTTAATTATTTCATCTAGTTATGATCTGGGATTAT
This sequence comes from Pinus albicaulis, assembly GCA_034641835.2. NCBI lineage: Eukaryota > Viridiplantae > Streptophyta > Pinopsida > Pinales > Pinaceae > Pinus > Pinus albicaulis. Next base: position 942,898,639 of record CM076570.1, read on the forward strand.
CCATATCTGCTATGCATTAATATGATACATTTAAATGATACCTCAGTCAATTCTAATACACTTAGGAGGCTATTGTAATTTAAAACGGTCTCTCATTCATGGGTTCTCTCTCTCTCTTGAGTTCAAGCGGAGAATGTTCTCACTTCTTGGTAGGATATCTCTAGATGAGGATCTTAATAGATCCCAAGTTGCATAGATAAAACGATTTGTTGGTTGCAGCAACATGACTAGTAGGATAATGGGTAGTCATTAGAGATCTCAGTTCCATCATCCGGTATTCCCCACTCCCTGGGTATTCCCGACCTAGGTTCTCTAAATCACGAGCTTGATGGAGGCGACATGGCTCAAGTATTTCAAAAGCATCACAATTTTTTGGTAGATTCATAGTTTTCTATCTCCTTGCTCAGCTTTATTATGAATTAAATCTAGTCCTTTGTATTATATCTTCCAGTAGCGCCTATAGTGAGGCTAATGAGGCTGCAAATAGTTTCATGTGATGTGCCCCACTTCGTTACAGTTGTAACTTTGTGGTGGAGGATGGTTCAAATTCTTCCATGGAGATCTGCTATCTTGATTATGATCTTGGCCTCTATTTCCAGCCCCCACCAGCAGCAGGATAGAAAACTTCTAACTTACACTACACCAAGTGCTTTACTACCTTATCACCAGAAGTAGAAAATGCATAGAACAGAAGAACAACAAATACGACACCCATGATTACACTATATTTATTCATAACAATAATATGATTACAATCTTAATAACATCACGAGTACTATTTTAGATCATCTTACTTGGAACATGAGTGGTCATAACACCAATATTGGTTCAAGTAAATCCTATCCTTTTCCTTCTAATTGATATAATTTTCAATCTGTTTTAAGGTATTTTCCTATCCCATCCATGAAGGTAGTTCATGAGGAATAGAGCCCTTGCCCTTTCTCTTGATCATAATCTAGTTGTTTCCATTGTTGTTGTCCTTTCCCTACATCATTGGAGATTGAGTTTCTATTTTGAGGTCGCGGGTATAGGATATATGATGTATCTATTTGTATGGTTGCTGCTTCTACTTGTAACAGTTAAATATCAGATTATAATAGGTTATTGATTAGGTAAACATAGGTGTAATTATGATATCATAACACGTGATCTATTATACCTAGTGATAAATAAGAAGGGCAGGGCATTTACTAAATTTAGTATGGAGGTGTGCCCCAGCTACAGGTCTCGTAATCACATTTCTCTGGTGGCCACCAGTCTAAAGTGGCACATATAAAATACTGGTATATCTCACTAATAACAGATTCCCCCTCCACCTGAACTAGAGCAATAGTGGTGTTATTAAACATGTTTTCACATCTTTTACAGTTGCAACACAGAGCCATATTCCAAAACCATAGTCGAGAAAACTAGGAAGCCATTGCAGGAATTGTTTGGATTTAGCAGCAAGTTCAAAGAGGAGCCAAAGTGGTTGGATATACATATACCATACAGTGAATTCGGAGATAAAAAATACCATGTGGGCCCTCACATGAGAATCACGTGTCCTCACCGCTCCGTCTCCATAAAAAAGTGTAATCCTGAAGCATGCCACTTGCATGATGCTATTTGGGAAGAGATTCAATTAATACATAAATAGCTCCAGCCTATATTGCCTTGATTTTGTGCTTTCTTGAGGGGAACAAATGATCATTAATGCTTCCAGAGATGAAGCAGTTTCTTGAGGGTAGACCTCCTTTGTCAGAGTTGAAGAAATCCTTTAATAAGATCTTCATCCGCATTCGAGTTGTTCTTCATCTGCATTCGCAACGAGTTGTTGCAACCTGTGAGTTGTTCTTATGTGAGATATTCTTCGTCCACATTTGCAACGAGTTGTTGCAACTTGTTGTGCCCACTGCTAGAAAGGGTCTTCAGTAACATGACCGAATGAAGTCTAGAAAGGGTCTTTAGTAACATGACTGAATGAAGTATGACATTACAACTGCTTCTCTTGAGAATCCATGAAATTAATTTCAGGGTTTTGGAAAGAGTAAGGGAATCTGCAGTAGGGAAAATTTTAAGGATGGAAAATTATGTTAAAGTTTAAAAACATTGGTGAATCTCACTAGTCCCTAATATGCAAACTGTAAAAAATTTATTGATATATTTGTAAAATTAATCAAATTTATAATGATTTTATATGTAGTATCTATATAATTTTGGCGATTTTTAAGGTAAAATAATTTTATATTTTAAAATTTGGGCAAATTAATTTTTATAATTAATGGAAATTGGTGAATATTTTTTGTGGAAAAATCATTGAAAATTAGCCCATCTGCAAATATTAGCCCCTAAAATTTTCCATGATCTGTAGTCTCATCTGTTGTGGGAAGAGAATGCAAAATCAAGATTTCAAGGGTGGTGTGGAAGCCCACCCATCTATCTAGCTAACCTTTTTCTAGGCCCTGACCTCGGGTCAGAAGGCGTAGAGGTAGGAAGAAGCCTTCCACCCTAATATCTTGACCGAATAGTCGTAACCACTATCAAATCAAATTATGTCGTAGGAAGAGAATGAAAAATCAAGAGTTCAAGGGTGGCGTGGAATCCCACCTGTCTATCTAGATAACCTTTGTTCAGGCCCTGACCTTGGGTCAAAAGGCGTAGAGGTAGGAAGAATCCTTCCACCCTACTAGCTTGACCGAATAGATGTAACCACCATCAAATTGAAATGAAAATGAAAGGGCTAGCTACTACTGCTCCCTTCAAATACTGGTTATGACATGACAGAGTATTTGCAACGTTACAGGACTCAAACCATGGCAGGACTCGAACCGTGGTAGGTCATTTATGGAGTGGATGAATCCAAGGAAGACGAAAGCGTTTGTTGTGTGTTGGTTGCAATAACCGACACATATTTCATACGTGCGAGACGCTCTCGCACTTCTTTAAATGGGTGTTCCACACGTTCTTGATCTCATTTTCTGTTCTTCCTGGCAAGAACGAAGAAATTGTGGACGATCTGCATATAACAAAATTGGTATTAATTCAGAATCAGGTAAAATCTGAAACATTATTCCACTTAAATTATAATTGGGAATATCGTACCATTGTACATAAATTTTGGATTATAGTATACTTATAACTGTATGGTTTAGATTAATATTTTTTTGTTGAACTCAGAAAAAAATTGCTTCTACAGCATGTTGAGATTCAACAAGATGATGATCCTAGTGAAAATTAAGAACCTACACTAGGTGGGGCCCGCATGTTATTTTTAGGTGTATGTCTATTTTTAGAATGTTGAGAAAATTATATTTATAGCGGGAGTCTATTTATAGATGGTTGAAAAAATTCTCTCTCTCTCTCTCTCTCTCTCTCTCTCTCTCTCTCTCTCTCTATATATATATATATATATATATATATATATATATGAGTTTCTATTTTTAGATGCATATGCGAAGCCTATTTATAGATCACATGTCTAAAAATAAAATGCATGTCGATTATTATTATCTCTTAATAATAATTAGACAATAAATAATAATCTATTCTCTTGAAACACTTGATTTCAGTTAACTGATGTGGCAAACAAGTTAGATGAAGGAATTTTAAGTTCTAAGGTTGGTTGGTGGGACATGCAAGTGGAATTAGTTGTAACTGAGTGATTCAAAGTTCTAACAGAGTTGGATGTGTAGTTATGTGAGTTGTAAATGAGCTTAACTTAGTTAAGTGAGTTAAACTCAGTTGTGCTAGTTGTAACTAAAGATACACTAGTGAGAGATCAGTGAATTAATTATTTAATTAATTCACAAGCAGTGGTCTCACATGGAACTAAAGAAATACTACTGTTAACTACATGCATGTCAGATCTGGTGGAGACCCGGTTGAGAGATAGGTGAAAGGGACAGTTTGACTATCTGTTGTGATATTAGTGGGTGCACTCATGCAACCACACACACATTGGAGATGCCAATGAGGATAGCATAGTCAAGGCAAGGCAAGATCGAATTCATTTAGGGATTGTGATCAGTAGGGATTGCGCAATGGAGGTAGGTTGTCTGGAGGCAGTAAATTGGCGCATGTATTTACCAATTTTTGTATGATAGTGTGAGATGATTGTATATTGTACTGAGAGATATTGGATTAGATTTTTGTATGATATTGTTTCATGATCTATGATATATAAATAATATATGATAGTGGGGTTTTTAGCTTTACGCTTTCCCGGTAAAAACATCTGTGTTATGTGTGATTGATCTTTCTTCATGTGTTTGCAATTGGCAATTAAATTTTCGCAAGGATTTAAGTAGAAGTATGTTGTATTTAACAGTGGCATATAATTGTTATATCAAGAGAATCTAGGCAATACATAATTGTAGTAAAATCTCTACATGGTATCAGAGCAAATAAGATTGAAAAATTGAAGCACTAGCTGAGTTTGTTGGTGGAAACAATTTGAATTTTCTGCAAGAATTTCTTGGTGCGACAGCCAAGTAAACATCAAAATGGATTTCAATGGTTTGCGGCTAGATTATGCACTCGAGGGCAGCTTGAACTACATTGCATGGAAGGACAAGATGGAGTCGGTGCTTGAAGATAATGGCTTGAAGGAATTCATCGATAGTGATGTTCCTAAGCCCACTTTGACAGATGCTGCATTACTTGATGCATGGAAAAAGAAAGTAGCGAAGACGAGAAGGATTCCGTTGGAAGGTGTGTGAGATGATATTATCTCAAGCCTTCATGGGAAAGCCACTCCATTTTCTATGTGGAAGGCTTTGATGGATCTTTTCCAAAGCAACAACGACCATAGGAAATTGGTGCTGAAGGATAAACTCAGAAAGATCAAGATGGAGAAGGGCGACAATATTCCTAAGTATCTCACAAAGTTTTTCCAATGTTGGGATGAGCTGGGGAGTGTGGGAATCATGGTTGATGATGATGATTTGGTGAGCTTGGCTCTCTTAGTACTTCCTAAGATCTGGCATAGTTATCAAGACTCTGTCAACGGACGGGAAAAACTACCAGATTGGGAATGAATGTGGTCGGATCTAGTGCAAGAGGAGTTCAAGCGGAACACCAGAGATGTCTCTTCATCAAAGCATAATGATGAAGAGGATTGTGCTTTGGCTTCCAAGCAAGGAAAGGAAAGGGGAAGAAATTCCACTCAAAATCTGAGTCTAAAGGCAAGAAGCTGGATTTGTCCAAGGTGTAGTCTTTTCACTGTCATGAACATGGGCATCTCACCACTAACTACCCACAAAAGAAGAAGAATAAGAAGGTTGCTAGAGCTGCAACTAGTGAGGCCCTTGCCTCACAATTTGAACTTGATTTCTCTTTGATCACATGATTGGTATCAAGTGCAATGGGATCGGTGTGGTATCTTGATAGTGGTGCTTCCTTCCACATGATGGGAGATAAGGTTATTTTCAGTGACTTGGAGGAGAAAGATCTCCAAATGCATATAGAGATGGGTGACGATGGATGATACAGTGCAACTGGCATTGGTAACATTACCTTTGAGAGGGAGTCAGGTAAACCATTTCAATTGAAAGATGTTATGCATGTTCCAGGTCTAAAGAAAAACTTGGTCTCAGACTCGATGTGGGAGGACAGAGTTTATGACGTTGTTTTCAGCGATGGAAAATTTTTCCTGCGACATAAAATAACGGGTCAAGCCAAGAGGATAGGGATTTGAGTTTAAGAATATCTACAAGCTGGAGGTAGAATGCTACGCTGCCATGATGGGCAAGGCAGAAAAAGTGGTGAGCCGGGATGAGGGCGAATTATGGCACAGGCGATTGGGCCATCTTCATCATGGAGCTTTGAAAGTCATGCAACAAATATCTACTGGACTTCCAATGGGAACACTTGATCAGTTAGATCAGTGCAAGGGTTTCACCATGGGGAAGTATGCAAAGTCCACCTTTCATGAAAAGGAGAATCGTTCTTCGGTGATCCTGGAGAGAGTTCACACAGACGTGTGTGGACCATTCTCGGTTGCTTCAATATCAAAACACATGTATTATGTTATTTTTGTTGATGAATTTTCTCATAAATGTTGGATCTACTTCATGCAGAAGAAGGATCAAACATTCTCAAAGTTCTGTGAGTTTAAAGCATTGGTGGAGAAAGATTCGAGGAAGCAAGTGAAGGCTCCACGGAGCGATAATGGTGGAGAATACATCTCGAATGAATTCAAATAATTTTGTAGCAAATAAGAAATTCAAAGAGAACTCATAGTGCCTCATAACCCACAGCAAAATGGGGTCGCGAAGAGGAAGAATAGAATTATCGTGGGTGTTGCATGATTAGGGCCTAGCAATGCATTTGTGGGTGAAAACATGCAACACTACAGTTTATGTGCAAAAATGTTGTCCTCATAGAGTAATTGGCATGAGTACACCTAAAGAAGATTTTACTGGTAAGAAACTGGATGTTGCTCACTTTAATATTTTTGGCTCATCTGTTTATGTGCATGTGACCAAGAATGCCAGGAAGAAGCTAGAGCCGATTGCTAAAGTTGGGATATTTGTGGGGTACATAGAAACACCCCATAACTATTATGTGTATTTTCCAAATATTCGAATGATTGTGATGCGACGGGATATAAAATTCAATGAGGAGAAAGCCATGAAGTTGTCGCTTGAGAGGGAGCTAGACTTGCATGCGGAGGAGGAACTGCTTGTTCACAGAGATGAGTCTCTAAATGTGGATCAGCCACAAGAGGAGGTTCATGGAGTGGAGGAGTCCACTCACACAGATCCAAACATCAAAACTGGCAGAAGGTGTACCACAGAAGCTGAGAGGCTGAAGCTTGATGCGGCACAGAATGTAGGAGTCCCTACTTGATAGCGCAGATAGAGATAGTCTCCTAACTGATTCACTGGATACATGGCTCTCATGAGAAAATGTATCGTGACTGAGCCATCTTCCTTTCAGGAAGAGTGCATGAGCCCACATGGGTAGATGCAATGGTGGAGGAGTATGACTCCATTGTCAGAAACAGTGCTTGGGAAATTGTTCCAAGGCCGGTTGATAAATTAGTGGTAGTTTCAAGATGGGTCTACAAGGTAAAGAAAGCTGCTGATGGGAGTGTTGAGAAATACAAGGCCAGATTTGTGGCCTAGGACTTCTCACAGATCGAGGGGATTGATTATGAAGAAACCTTTGCACCTGTCACACGGTATTCTTCCATAAGGACCATCCTTTCTCTCTCAGCGCAGATGGGTTGGCACATTCATCAGATGGATGTGAAGACTACGTTCCTTAATGGGATCATTGAGGAAGAAGTGTACATTGAGTAGCCTGAAGGATTTGAGATCTTCAGCAGCAAGTTGCATGTGTGCAAACTCAAAAGAGTGTTGTATGGGCTGAAGCAATCACCCCGTGCTTGGTACACTTGGATCGACAACTATTTCACTGGACTTGGCTTCACCAAGAGTGAGGTGGATGCAAACCTATACTAGATTGTGGTGGATGGTAATATTTTAATCATTGTTCTTTATGTTTATGATTTATTACTGATTGGTGATGAGCAGCTGATACACTCATGCAAGGAGGACCTTGCAAAGGAGTTCGAGATGAAGGATATGGGCATTCTTCATTATTTCCTTGGATTGGAAATATGGCAGCGATATGGTGAAATTTTTGTGTCTCAAGGCAAGTATGTAAGGGAGATACTGGGTAAGTTTCACATGGAGGGTTGCAAAGCCATGGATACTCCTGTTCCAGGAAACTGGAGGAAAGAAGACGCTACATCTGGAGAGGTAGTGGATGCTACTGTCTATCGACAGTTGGGGTTTGCTAATGTATTTAGTAAATACAAGATCGGACATATGCTATGCGGTGAACCAGCTTACTCAAGCGATGGTTAGGCCTACCAAGATCTTTTGGAAGGCGAGCAAGCATGTCCTGAGATATCTCAGGGGCACATCTGAGTATGGCTTATGGTATAGACAGATGGATGAGGTGAAGTTTCATGGTTTCACGGATGCGGATTGGGCAGGCAGCCCAACGGACAGAAAGAGCACATAAGGAGGGGTCTTCAGTATCGAATCTACAGGTGTTTCTTGGTACAACAAGAAACATAGATCCATGGCACTCAGTTCAGTGGAAGCAGAATACATGGAAGCAATTCAAGTTGCATGTGAGGCTATCTGGATGAGAAAGATCCTGGTTGGTTTGTTTGGTTCTCATTTAAATCCTACAATGATTCATTGTGATAATTAGAGTTGCATTAAACTCTCGATTAATCCTATGTTTCATGATATATATTCTAAGCATATAGATATCTGGTATCATCATATCAGAGATTGTGTGCAACAGAAGAACATGTTGCTTCAGTACATTCCTACGGAAGATCAAGATGTAGATATTCTAATGAAGGCGCTCACCAGGAGCAAATTTGAATACCATAGAGACAGGATTTGGGTGAAGGATAATCCTTTTCTTGCTAAGAGGGAGTGTTTAGATTCAACAAGATGATGATCCTAGTGAAAATTAAGCACCTACACTAGGTGGGGCCTGCGGGCTATTTTTAGGTGTATGTTTATTTTTAGAATGTTGAGCAAATTCTATTTATAGCCGGAGTCTATTTATAGATGGTTGAGCAAATTCTATATATATATGAGTTTCTATTTTTATATTCATGTGAGAAGTCTATTTATAGATCGCATGTCTAAAAATAGAATGCATGTCGATTATTATTATCTCTTAATAATAATTAGACAATAAATAATAATCTATTCTCTTGAAGCACTTGATTTGAGTTAACTGATGTGGCAAACCACTTAGCTAAAGGCATTTCAAGTTCTAAGGTTGTTTGGTGGGACACGAAAGTGAACTTAGTTGTAACTGAGTGATTCGAAGTTGTAACAGAGTTGGATGTGTAGTTATGTGAGTTGTAAATTAGTTTAACTCAGTTAAGTGAGTTAAACTCGGTTGTGCTAGTTGTAACTAAAGATACACTAGTGAGAGATCAGTGAATTAATTATTTAATTAATTCACAAGTAGTGGTCTCACATGCAACTAAATAAATACTACGGTTAACTACATGCATGTTAGATCCAGTGGAGACCCAGTTGAGAGATAGGTGAAAGGGACAGTTTGATTATCTGTTGTGACATTAGTGGGTACACTGATGCAACCACACACACATTGGAGATGCCAATGAGGATTGCGCAGTCAAGGTAAGGCAAGATAAAATTCATTTAGGGATTGTGATCAACAGGGATTGCGTAGTGGAGGAAGGCTGTCTAGAGGTAGTAAATTGGCGCATGTATTTGCCAGTTTTTGCATAATAGTGTGAGACAACTGTACATTGTACTGAGAGCTCTTGGATTAGAGTTTTGTATGAGATTTTTTCATGATCCATGATATATACACAATATATGATAGTGGGGTTTTTAGCTTTATGCTTTCCTGGTAAAAACATCTGTGTTATGTGTGATTGATCTTTCTTCATGTGTTTGCAATTGGCAATTAAATTTCTGCAAAGATTTAAGTAGAAGGATTATGTATTTAACAGTGACATATAATTGTTAGATCAGAAGAATCCAGGCAATACATAATTGTATTAAAATTTCTACACAACAATGGCTTCCGAAGCAATGATGCTTACCCTGGTTCTTCTACATTTTAATCCTTTCAATCCCTCTTATGCTCACCCCTCCTGTATAACAACCACATGTCCTGTGATTACAAAGGGGTTATCTCCCTGAGCTATCAGATTCTTCGGCCTTATGATTGCTAGGGCCTACTGTTTCAACGAAATTTGAACCTACTTCCTTTTGTTGGACCCATTCCCATGCTTCCTCTGGTCCAACAAACAAATTGTTTTGGTCTAGAAAAAAAAAATTCCCAGGTTCGGCCATATGGAGAAAGAGCATCCGGTTTTTTCTTATCATCCAACAAACAAATTGTTCCCAGGTTCGGCCATCTAGAGAAAGAGCATCTGGTTTTTTCTTATTATCCTTGCCATTAGTGGTATATTTCAACGAATTGTTCCCAGGTTCGGCCATCTGAATAAAGAGCTTCTAGTTTTTTCTTATCATCCTTGCCATCAGTGGTATAGTTTGGAGAAAAAAGAAAGGAACGCTGATCAGGTGACTTTCCCATGGGAAAGAAGCTTGAAACTTTATGTCTAAACTAGACTGCAGGTGAAACACAACACAACATATGATAATCCATTTTCGACAAAGCAACAACATGCACTGAGCACCTGGCTTGAGCAAAAATCTAGCTTTAGCTCAACACTTATAAGTTTGGTCTATCATAGAGTTTCGTCTGCGTAATCGCATAACATTTAATACTCAACTAATTCCATAGAATTTGGTCTGCATAATCGCATAACATTTAATACTAACTGATGCCAGCATTAGTTTCTTTTTTTTTTAAATCCTTTCAAAATACCAAATGCACAGAGCAATATAACCTAATCTTTCCTCTTCCCAGCCTCGGGAAGAGGCCAAAACCATGAAATCTCATCGAAATCTCATTTAGAATAGGTTTAATATTTTCTATGCAACACATAGCAATAAAAAGCATGCAGGGACTAAAAATAGGTAATTCTAACAGGGACTAATCGATAACTATGATCCCATGCCGTAACGACAAGGACTAAAAAAACACCCAGGGACTAAAAAGAAGTAATGATAACAGGGACTAATCGATAACTATAGTCCCATGCCATGAAAAAAGGGACTAATAAAGCCACGAAACCATCAAGCAAGCATAGAGAACCAGAAAATGACGAGAGCATAATGACAGTGCATTAAAGGAGAAGGAGACGACACTAGTAAATATAAATTAGCAGCATGAAACCTTGACCAACACTCAGCAACAACCCCCTCGCGAGAAAGGTGGCAACATATGAGCTTGAGGAGAGAAACCACTGCTTCGGGCTCTGATGAGAACTAACCTTCGAAGGCATGAACCACCAAGGAGGGAGCAACCAAGGTTCTCTCGAGCCCTCCCCAAGAGAAATATTAAATTGTATTTAGAAATTATAAAATCAATTTTACTTCTAAAAATCTTGGAATTGAAAAAAAAAGTAAAATCCTAAAAAATGAATAATAATAATTAGATTTTAAGCATAGATATGACATTTTTATATCAATAAAGGGCATTTTTTCTCACAAATATTTGGATTTTTTCTTATTATTGGTTGTTTGTGATTAAAAAAAGATGTATATGGTTTCTTTTATTGTGAAGAAACATGAGAGAATGGATTATCAAATTGAAACTATAAGGGTTATATTTACACCCATAGGCACTCTCCTGTTGGAAATTGGTACTTTAATGATCTTGCTAATAAATCATTTTCATCATATGGTATAAATTGAAAGATGTCAATATATTCTACTACATCAACGAATGAAATTGTAAGTGATAAATTCCTTGCATATCTAAATTAGGTGTTTAAACCCTATTTAAAATATTTTTTTACTGAAATATGATTAAAAATTTACTTTTCCTATAATTTATCACCACATATAAGCATTAAGGAAAATGCAACCACTTATCAGGATTAGGGGAAAATGGAATTAAAAATAAAAAATATGTTGAAACCTGAGTATGTGTGTTAAAATGTGTGTCTTCCATTAAAAAACATGTAATTTACAATTCAAATGGTACCATGTGATATCGTGGTTGTAGATTTGCATGTGCCAAATAGCATCGGCAACTATCTTTGCAACGAACATTATTAATAACCCCATCCCCATCCATGCCTATAACGAACATTATTAATAACACCATCACTTTTTATTGTTATAAATATTTATATAAATCATAAAATTAAAAAAATTACTAAATGAAATATTCATATAAATTATATAATATAAACCATATGATTGCATTCATATAAATTATGAGATTAAATAATTAGTGAATGTAACTTTAATATTTTAGTATGTAAAAATTATTGTGTAAAATAATAAACGATATGAACTATATAGCATTAATGTTTATGTGAACCATGATGTTGTGGAGTGTATTCAATACAATTATGAATAAATTTACCATTACTATGTTTTTGGGTTTTATTTCACTTGTTAAATTGAAATATTTGGCTCTTCACATTCCACGAGAGAAATTCAATACAAAAGGAAATAACAAAGTGTTGAAAATTAATACAAAAGGAAATCAACACACTGTTGAAAATTATTTTAACACATTTCTATATATATAGGTTGTGCAATTTGTTTTTTGATAAACCAATATCACTCTGGTGGTTCTATTTGACATATAGTTTCGATATAGTTTCGAGGTTCATTTTTGCATATTTTCTTAATAAATTTTACTAGGGATTAATTTTATGAGGGTTTAATAGATTTCATTTGATACATATTTTTATTGGTTCGATTTGATATGGAGGTTCAAACATCTAGGTTTGCTTACTAGTTTGTAAAACAAATCGTTTCTTTGATAAAATTTTATTAAGAATTAATGTTAGGATGGTTTAATAGAATACATTCATTGGTTGAATTTGATGAAAAGGTTCACCCAGGTTCACGTTCACTTTCCAGTTTCTGAAACAAATCGTTTGTAGTTTCAAGGATTAGTCAACCCATCGAGAAAAGTGCGTTCACGTTCACTTTCCAGTTTCTGAAACAAATCGTTTGTAGTTTCAAGGATTAGTCAACCCATCGAGAAAAGTGCGTTCACGTTCACTTTCCAGTTTCTGAAACAAATCGTTTGTAGTTTCAAGGATTAGTCAACCCATCGAGAAAAGTGCGTTCACGTTCACTTTCCAGTTTCTGAAACAAATCGTTTGTAGTTTCAAGGATTAGTCAACCCATCGAGAAAAGTGCGTTCACGTTCACTTTCCAGTTTCTGAAACAAATCGTTTGTAGTTTCAAGGATTAGTCAACCCATCGAGAAAAGTGCGTTCACGTTCACTTTCCAGTTTCTGAAACAAATCGTTTGTAGTTTCAAGGATTAGTCAACCCATCGAGAAAAGTGCGTTCACGTTCACTTTCCAGTTTCTGAAACAAATCGTTTGTAGTTTCAAGGATTAGTCAACCCATCGAGAAAAGTGCGTTCACGTTCACTTTCCAGTTTCTGAAACAAATCGTTTGTAGTTTCAAGGATTAGTCAACCCATCGAGAAAAGTGCGTTCACGTTCACTTTCCAGTTTCTGAAACAAATCGTTTGTAGTTTCAAGGATTAGTCAACCCATCGAGAAAAGTGCGTTCACGTTCACTTTCCAGTTTCTGAAACAAATCGTTTGTAGTTTCAAGGATTAGTCAACCCATCGAGAAAAGTGCGTTCACGTTCACTTTCCAGTTTCTGAAACAAATCGTTTGTAGTTTCAAGGATTAGTCAACCCATCGAGAAAAGTGCGTTCACGTTCACTTTCCAGTTTCTGAAACAAATCGTTTGTAGTTTCAAGGATTAGTCAACCCATCGAGAAAAGTGCGTTCACGTTCACTTTCCAGTTTCTGAAACAAATCGTTTGTAGTTTCAAGGATTAGTCATTAGTCAACCCATAGAGAAAAGTGGTAGGTATGTAATCATTTTAACCATAAAACATATTTTTTCATTCAAGTGTAGAGTTAGGAACGATGGCAACTACTCTCGTTATTAACTGGTTTTTAAGTCGATAAATTTGCATCATGGTTATAAGAGGAACAAAACAATTTAACACAATATATAATTTATTTTGTTTTAATATACGGTTAGGTTTATTTAATATTTGGTTACTTGTAAGTGTGGCCCAACAAAAAGGAATAGTCAATACATCATTCCATGTTTGTTAGTTTGTGAAATGTCTTGTGTTTATTTTCCAAAAGTTGAATTTAAATTAAAATACACCATTTTGAATTATTAAAAAATAAATAAAACACCATCTTTTTTCGAGCATTTAAAACCAGGGATCGCCTTTCGCAAATTGTATAAGTGATGTAAGGCCAATGAAGCTTTGTTGGGAAGACGAGTTTATAAATAAATATTAAGTTGCAGAGAACATTAATGCCATCCTTCACAAATTTTTGTAAAGTGTTTAAATCATATTGTTAAATTCATTTTAATTGGTAAGCATAAGAGGATTCAAATTTATGTGTATGAGTAATATAATACTTTTTAATTATATAATTATTTGGTTTATAATATTAATATAAATTGTCAAATATCATACATATTTCACTTTATACATTTTTGCTTTAAGAAGCAACTCTTAAAATCAATATTTAATTAAAATTAATTTGATATTTTTTAATTTATTTGGTAACACACTAGGTCTTACAGTAGGTCAAGATATGGCCTTGGAATGAGGGAGTGAGGTAAAATATCTAGCTCCCAAAAAACAAACTTAGAATGTTGAGTTAGGGAGGAAAAATCCATTTGCGATATGTTGATGGTGCTGGATGCTGAAAACATTGTAAGGGGATCTCCCTAATGTGAAGTCCCAATTGGACTTCACACCGTTTGGTGTAGCAGTCCCATCCAGTCATAAGGTACAAGCATCGTTGCAATGTTTTTTCAATACATGCCTTGGTTGTGATCAAACACAAGAGAACACAACACCACATTGGGGCAGGAAGAATGTGAGCCTTGTGAGACACCCAATGTAAGGTATACGAGGGAGAATTCCATGACTGGTGATGGAAATGAGTCACCGATTAGAAAAGTAATAGTACTATCCTAAAGGGGGAGTCAGGAAGAAAGAGAAAGACTTGTTGAATACTTTTAGACTAGTCTACATAATAAATTACAATGGTTAAAACATAACAACACTCATTCAATATAGCCATATCTAAGCAAAAAATTAGTTCATTAACTTAGTATCTAAATAAAGCAACATATACCATAAGCATACATAGAATAGTCCAAATACATCTACAATATATGTATGATGGAATGTTGACTCATTGAGCTTCCAATTAAGAGTGTGAGACCCCAAGTACACTATTACATGAATGAAACATTTATACAATAGTAGAACATGAAGCCACAACTTTCATCTCCAAAGAATGATCTATCTCTTATGTATTACAAGAGAAGCAAAGGTAAGACCTCTAGAATCTTAGCCTTCCAAATTCCTTTTGCTTGAGTTGTGAGGAGTTATTTATAACAAGTAACAATGACCTTTGAGCTCCCACATAACTCTTTCACTTCTATGAATATTCATATTCTTTACATGACTCGTTGCATTATAAGGTGTGGCTATCCATATTCCACATGTTTCCCTTGGACTTCATTACATAAGACAAATTACAAATGAGAAAATGACATAATAAGACAAAATTGAAAATGGGAAAAAACTCATCAAATGGATTTAAGTCATTTTTTTCCTCATGGAGCTCAGTAGTAATATAAGTGTGCCAAGCTCTGAACTCTGTGGAGATGCCTTTGAACCAGACTGGAAAGTCCCCAATGTAGCACATATTCACCTCCAATGCCTTCATCAATATGTTCTTGGAGTTTAACTGCACATTATTTCATAACTATGAAAGTTTCATATGAGCTTTGACTAGTTCAATGGCATACTGCAAGATAATTTCTTTCGTAACTTCCAAGCCTTCCTTCTTTGTAGCTTGTTTGATATGCTTAATGTATTTATTAATCTCCTAGAATATGACCTCCCTACCTATGATTGCTTCAAGTGTACCTATCGAAGGTATCCCATGTGTTTGTGTCAGAGAGTCAGAACCATTATGTAGTCAATTATAAGCAACAATATTACTAATCGACTATTCTCCAAGACACATGTATTTTTGGTAATGGAGTTTCAACTGGCCTCTATCCATTTCTACGAAAATCCTATCTTTCTTCTCCATATGTTGTGTGGAATTTGGATACTTGACAGTCCACTCCTAAAGCTGATTGACTTCTATGTTTTCTACTTTCAGGAGTTTCACCACTTCTTATGCCTTCTTTTGTATGCCAATAACAAAAACACTACTTGTTGTAGAAGAATCATCTCATCCTATAGTTGCACAATGGTGTCTTCCATTGGCCCCAACTCTTTGTGCATGATTGAATTTCATTCAAAGGTGTTGCTGCTTTGTGATGACAATCGTTGATTTTTCATTGCGATAGTTCTTCTTGTTGCTTCACTGCAATAAGTTCTCTTCTCATCCTTGAATTATCATTCAACAAGTACTCAACATTATCCTGTGTCACTGTAGAAAATGAAACATTTTCTTCCATAATAGCTTTGGGATTCCTTCTTGTGTTGGAGGTTATCACCTTCTCTGTAGAAACAGAGACTGTATTTTGAGGATCATTCCGGAAATATATTTTCCTTTGCTACATGATCCTCTTCTTCAGTTGATCAAACGTTACATTGCATACATTCATGACTCTGTCGGTTGGTGGAGGTGTGACCCATATTTCCCAAAATGGAATAAGACTACCTATAAGGGGAGGTTCTTCTTGAGTGTCTTATTCATAATCCATGGGCTAGATGGTATCCTCTTCCTCCAATGCTTCTTATTCCATTTCCTGGGTCAACTGCTCTTCTTACAACCTCTGCACTACTTCATCCTCTTGGGACTTCCTTTGTTGTTATTCTTCTGTCCTTCTCCTCTATTATTATTTTTGTTGTTTCTTATGGAGCAACTCATCCTACTTCCTCTTACCCTCTTCTTATTTTTCTTCTCTTCTCCCCTAATATTCTTGAATATATCCTGAGTTTAAAGGATCGAATTTCTATTTCTTGTTGCTCTCACCTGTCAAGGGATACATGATCTTTTTCTTGGGAGCCACTTTCTTTGCTTGAGGTTTTATCTCCTCCTCCTCCTACACCTGCAAGTCTTGAGCTAGTGGATTGTGGGGTGGACTGGTCTTTGTTTCTAGATGTGTTTTCATGTTTGCATTGTACCAATTCTTTATCTTTTCATATTTTACTGTGGACATTGATGAGTACCTCACATTTTGATTGATCCTTTGACAATGTTTCCTGACAATTCGTCTGGTATCATATCCGTGAGAGTAGAAAATTGCAAGAAATCCAACTCCCTTATCTTTGTTTTTGTGTCCTTATGTCTCTTTATATCATACAATAAGATCCTCTACGGAAAGATATGCCAAGGGGCTTTCTTCCCGCTTTAAATAATTCTTGACACTCCCTTGTCCAACTGATTTGCTACTTCTTGCATAACCACCTTTTCGGTCGCATATCACGGCATAAGATGAGGGGATATGTGAAAATCGAAGCACCTGATGTATGTACCTTCGATAGTTGCAAACTAGTCCACAATATCTCGAAGTGACTCCTTTACATGACCTGTCTTGCAAGGAAGATTGATCTCAAATATCATGTGAAAGAAAACTGAAAATAAGTGTTTGGCCAATTTGTCAGATATGCATTTGAAGCTTTCTTCTGAAAACACTTTGCAGTGGAAGTAAATCAGGAACTTCTCCTCAGCGGTGCAGTTCCAGTTCACTCCTAGGAATGCATATTTTGCACAGATTCCATCTAAGAGGAATGCAACCATGTAAAACTCTAATGCTTTATTTTCAATGAAAGATGATTTTTCTTGCCCCACCTGATGCTGCAACTCATATGATAATATGTTTGCCTAATTTAAATATCTACTAAAGGTCACCACTATATTGATAATGTATATCCAATTCCCTTCGAACAACTTAGAATTATTACACCCATACAATTGAAGATACATGGCTATAAATTATTGATATACATTTCTGAGGATCTTTTTCAGATAGACTGTGGATGGGCAATGGCGAAACTTAGCAATCTGTCAACACCATGATTTGATAACATCACTTGTGTCAAGGCTATCCCATCTTGTAACAAATTTATCATTTTTATATTCATTAGGCTTGAGCATCTTATAATATGTCTGCATGTCTTCATTGCAATAGGTGACGAGTTGACAACCACTCTCACTGTTAACCACAAGATGAGACTTGTCCATATGTGTAATGATCCATTCAATCACCTTCACACATGGCATGACTGGGAAATTGCATGTGATGCTATGTATCCTAGACTTCTTAATGTTTATATATGCATGCACATCTTGTAAGTCCTCGTCAAAACTTTCCTCCATGAATGTGTTGTATATTTTTCTCCATCTGACCTATGTATCCTTATCAATAAATCATTATGTGTCTACATATATGGGAATTTTTGGATTTGAAACCTCTATAGGCTCATCAACGGTTTCTTTTGAAGGTTCTTTGGAGCTCACTTTCTGAGGCGACATGGTTCTAATAGATGACGATAGGGTAACAATACCTGTAGCATGAACACTTGTTTGGGGAAACACACACATAGTCATAATATTAGCTTAAAATCACTTACTTATGCAGAAATGCTTATAAATCATGTACAAGTATCCATCACATATGATATAACATGAAAATCTATGAACGACGATGCAAAATAACTTGCATGCATGAGAAAATAGGCATGCAAACTAGGAGGGCACACTTTCAAAGCACAAAGGAGTATAAGGGGTCCTTCAGGGCTTTCTAATGTGCTCATGCACTCAATAAAGTAGAAACAAAACATCTAGGTCACGCTGGCACACTCCAAATTGTCAAAGGGATGAACTGATGGGTGTTCGTGCCTTCCCTATGCTCTCATGTGCTCAAGGATACACAAAGGGCACATTTTCGCACTCTGAAGGGACGAAGGAAGAGTTTTAGGATTTCACAATATGCTCATGCGATCAAGGAAAGGAGGGCTCCCTATCACATGCTAAAGGCCTAAAGGAAAAATTCTTCATGTCTTTGTGATGCGCTCATGCACTTGAAGGAGGGAGTAGTTATTTGTGGTGAAGAGGTGCGCTCAAGAGGAAAAATTTATCAATCAGGGCACAATTTTTGAGGCTAAGAAGGCTTCAAGCTCAAGAAGTGTTCTCTACCTATTAAAATATCAAAAGCAATTTTAAAAAACATGATTTGATGGAACGACGAGGAAAAGAAAGATCTATAATATTATATATCTACTATCGCATGGTGGAATGTGAAAGGTTTAAAGAATGTGAATATTTTTTGCATGCGAAAATAGATTAATACTTACAGGATGAAATTTCAGTATAAAACCCAGCAAACAAACTAAAAACATGAAGTATTGACAATAAGAAAATCAATAACGATAGTGAAATCATGAAAGGAAATGAAGAGATTTGACATTCAATACTTACTTGTAGCACTGTTGATGAAGAGACCCTTAATTCCCAGTTGTGCACCCAACTCAAATTGAGTTATTATGTAAATGATTGATTAACTGATTTTATTTAAATAAGTTTACATGAAAAAAAATTTCATGCATGAGCACCACTTATCTTCACATGAAATGATTAGTTAGGAGACGTTAAGTGGGCTCCTATTTTCTAGGAGTGCGCCAACATGCAACAATATGGCTCATGCATGCATCTAGGAAGGGTGCATGTATTCAACATGAAGAAGTGCACTCATGAAGGATGCACTTTCTCAGCATGAAGGAGTGTGATCAAGGAGGGTTCACTTCCTCAACCCGAAAGAGTGCGCTAAAGTTGAGCACATGTCTTCACCAAATTGGAGTATGCCTTTGATTTTCTTAGTGATTTTCTTGTTGTTGTTTTCATTTTCCTAATTTTGAGTGCTTTTAGAGTGTGTGCATGGGAAGAAGGCAAGTTTCGAAGTCAAGAAATATCATGAGTTACCCAAACCATGTACAAACTAACTGAATTTTTTCTAATGGTTAAGTGACGACACTTAGGAAACATTGACTTAGGAGGATGCAACACTAGGATAAAATACTCTAATAGAAAAAAAACAACATGATGACTCAAAGGGGATTGGAACGCCATTTGACATAGGCTTCAAAATTGACATGGGAAAAAGTTTTGGAGGGTCATTTTCATAGTGACAACACTTAGATACACATTCGGAGAACCCCAACTTCTCTAGAATGGTTATATTGTAAGCGCAAAGTCTCATTTCTTCACAAAGTATTGATTCAGGTAGTGGGTTACCTTAGCTCCCCATTCTTACCTAGTTAAAGATATAGTATTCCCTATTCCATTACTCAACGTAACACAACAATATAAGAAGTTGTATCATTATCATGTGGATGTAAGTAAGGGTAATGTGTTATGGAAAAAAATAAAACAATCAGAGTGTGATTTTTACATCTCTAGCGTTGCTCCATTGCTAGTAGGCTTGGAGAATACCCCGACGGAGTTGCTTCATGAACACAATTTTTTCTTCGCTGCTAGTGAGCCTGGAGAGTACCTTGATGAAGTAACTTGCCTTACCTCCCTGTGCAGGAAGTCTTTCTCTTCTTTCACCCTTTTAATTTTCTTTTATTTTTCATACGAATATGCATATGAACTTATTATTTTTCAAGGGGCGAAAAATGGATCCCAACTTATTGAGAGTAGAGGAGGTTTCTCCTTCAGAGACATGTTTTAGACCTCTGATGATTTTTTCGCTAAAAGCTCCCCCCTTATCTTAGTCTACACAGATAGATAAGTAGGAACACACTTATTTATGTTAGGGCCAAGCACAGGAATTAGAATACTAATAGATGTGGGCATGATGGTTTTCTTACAACTTACAGATGAAGGATTGTATTTTCCATCTAAAAATAATCGACAGAAAAGAGATAAACCAAATAAAGGAAGAGGGTAATAGATAAGCCAATGGTTTTGTGTTTTTACAAATTTCCATTCACAAAATATTAGCCATATAATCTCAAAGATCAAAAACTAACTTTATTCAAATACCAATAAAACCAAAAGAATTAAATTGAGACATGAAACATGAAAAACACATAACAAGAATGTAATGCATATAACTATATGCAACCTATCCTAACCTAACATAAACAGGACAATGTCGGGTCATGTAAAGTGGAACTTGCAATGCATCCATAGAAGTTTCTCCCAACCTTTAGACCAAAAGATGTGATTGTGTAAAACTAGAATAAAGTGCAGTGTAGTCACAAAGGAAAAATCGTGCAAACAACTACACTAACCGATGAAAATAGGAAGTGAAACCACAAAGGTGTATTACACTCAACTTCTCTATCAAACAATAGACCCCACAACAACAATGATCACTAGGACTATGGCCATACAATACTTCATGAAGTGCATGCAAGTACATGCCACGATACATGGGTCCAGACTTAAAAGAGTCTTTTAATGAGTCCAAAATAGGATCATTAAGAAAACCTTTAGGGAAAATTAAACAAAAGAGATCGAATAATTAAAATTCAATGTCATAAGCGATATCCACAGGTTGACCACAATCCAAGCTATCTTGCGTGTGAGATTCTTTGATGCATGATGTAAAATATTCGTTAATATTATACCATATTTCTTCATTACATGCTAGAGATTTTCTTGAGATTGAATGTATCAGTGGACTTTCAAAAATTAAATTAAATTTCCACCCCTAGGGTTTGAAGAATTTTATGTGAAGGAAACGATCATCCATCAAGAGAGAATCAAAATCCCACATGATTAAATTAATGAAAAATTCATGTAATAGAATCATGAACTAACATAAATCACAAATTTCACCATGGTGATAGGAACTTGACATAACCATCAGTGTAGGTTGAAGTGTCCTACTCACCTAAATTAGCTTTGAATTTTGAGAAAACATGGTCAGTTTCTTATCAAAACAAGATTCATTATTTAAATCGTGAGATTCAACAAAATATGTATTTTCAATATTGTTGCAAAAATATTCTGTGATAATCATATCATTTTCTTGGTAAAACGGAGATATCCCTGAAAATAAATCATTTCATTAGACTCCATTTGAAATTGTTGCAACTCCAAATTTTCATGTAAGAACAAATATTCATCTTTATTACTTCGAAACCCATTACTTTATAATTCGGAGAATAGTAAATCATCTGAGTCATGATTGTCTAAGGGTTCGACTTGATTAACGATTGAAAGATCAACTGGTGTAATATCAAGAAGAGGAGATGGTTGATTGATAAAATTAGATGAATCACCATTAGAGGAAATCTGTGAAAGTAAAAATAATTTGTCATCGACTAATTTATATTTTGATTGAATGATCAATTGAGGTTTGAAACACATAACATCAAAAGGAGGAGGATATGGAATAGAAGGAAAGTCTGGTTCTACCTAAGGATGTTGAAATTATTTGTGATCAGGAGGGCATGATGAACTAGATTCAAAATATTTCCTTTAAATCCGGAATAAGAAATGAAATTTCTCCTCCAAGAATCGCCAATCCACATACTCGTATAGAAATTCGCAACAAATATGAAGGAATCGATGAATGAAAGGTTAAAGAGATTCATTCATTTCCATTCTAAGTTAATCAATTTCATTAAGCATGGCTTGATATTTGTACTTGTCAAATACAAGATGAATTTAGTTAATCAAATGTTTGAAATATGTGATAGAATAAGTCGGTAGAGAGTAGCATCATTTCTTCACATGACCGTCCAATGTAAGGGTAAACAATTGTGCGATAATTTCTTTAGAATAAACACCACTTGAAAAACAAAATTGAATGAATTCAATTATGTAATCAAGGATGGTCGTTATTCCCTTGTCATCAAACTTAAGATGTGATAAGTGATGAATAAAGTACACGAGGATTGAAATATTTAAAGCTTAAAAAAAACACCTCGTTATTATGATATTGGATGATGCCATTACAGGTAAGAGATTCAAACAGACTTCACATGCTTATATTGTAATATGGACCTCCTTCTAGTGGCAAAAATATTGATGGTCTTGAATGCCGCCAAAATTTGTAAGGCGATCTCCCCAATGTGACGTGCCAATTAGAATTCACACCATTTGGTGTAGGAGTCACATCTGGTCATATGGTCCATCCACCGTTGGAATGATTTTTCAAGATATGCCTTGGTTGAGATGAAAAAAAAGAGAACACAACACTACTTTGGGGCATCAAGAATGTGATATTTGTGATACAACCAATGTAAGTTATATGGGGGATACTTCCATGAATGGTGAGGGAAATGAGCCACTGGTTAGAAAATTAATAGTATTATCCTAAAGGGGGACCCGAGAAGAAAGAGAAATACTTGTTGAATACCTGTAGATTAGTCCACATAATAAGCAACAATCGTTAAATAATAAAAACACTTATTCAATAATATTCATAACTAAATGATGAATTATTTCATTAACTTAGTATGTAAATAAGAAAAATATACCATAAACATAACCAGAATAGTCCAACTACAACTTTGATACATGTATGAAGGAATGTCGGCTCATTGAGCTTATGATTAAGAGTGTAATATACCAAGGAAATTGTTACTTGAATTAAACATTGTATCCAATAGTGGAACATGAATCCAAAACTTGATTCTCTAAAGAATGATCTATCTCCTATGTATTACAATAGAAGTTAATGCAAGACCTATAGGATCCTAGCCTTCCAAAATCCTTTTTCTTGAGTTATGAGGAGCTATTTATAACAAGTAACAATGAACTTCCACCTCCCTCATAACTCTTTGACTTATATGACTATTCATATCTTTTACATGACTCATTACATTCCAATGTGTGGTTATCCATATTCCACATGTGTCCCTTGGACTTAATTACTTATCATTTATTACATAAGAAAAATTACAAATTAGATAAGGGCCTAGTAAGACAAAAATGAAAATGGGACAAAACTCATCAAATGACTCAGTCATTTTTTTCCTCATGGAGCTCAGTAGTAATATATGTGTGCCAAGCTCTGAAATCCTTAGAGATGGATTAGAGCTAAACTGGAAAGTCCCCAATGTAGTGCATCTTCACCTCATGAGCCTCCATCAATATGTTCTTGGAGTTTGAATGTACATTATTCCATAGGCATGAAAGTTTCATATGAGATTTTAATGGTTCAATGGAATACTACAAAATAATGTTTTTGGTAACTTCCAAGCCTTCTTTCTTTGTAGCCTGCTTGATCTGCTCAATGTATTTCTTAATCTCTTGGAACATGACCTCCCTACATTTTATTGCTTCCAATGTACCTATCGAAGGCATCCCATGCTTCTATGTGAAAGAATCAAAACCATTATGTAGTCAATTATAACCTCCAATAGTATTTATCGAATATTCTCCAAGATGCATATATTTTAAGTGTTGGAGTCTCAACTGAACTCTATCCATTTCTACGGAAATCATGTATTTCTTCTCCAAATTATGTGGGGCATATGGATGCTTGGTAGTCCACTCGTGAAGGTGATTGACTACACTATTGTCTACTTTCAAGAGTTTCAACGCTTCCTATTCCTTCTTCCCTACAGAAACAAGAGAAGACACCACTTGTTGTAGCAGGATCATCTCATTGTATAGTCGCGCCATGGTTTCCTCCATTGGAAATAATTCTTCTTGCATGGATGACCACCATTCATCGGTTCTGGAACTTTGTGATGACAACCACTGATTCATCGTCGTGAGTTGTTCTACTTGTTGCTTCACAGAAATAGGTTCTCTTCTCATCCTTTCATTCTCAGTCAACAAGTACTCATATTTATCATGTGATGCTATAGTGAATGCAACTTTTAAACCATAATAGATATGAGATTCCTTCTAGTGTTAGAGGTTATATCCTTATTTGTGGAAACTGAGACCGAATTCTGAGGATCATTTGGGAAATATCTCTGCCTCTGATATTTGATCCTCTTCTTCAACTGATCAAATTTTACACTGCATACATCCATGACTCTGTCTATTGGTGGAGGTGTGATCCAAATTTCCCCAATTCAACGATGATTGCCTATAAGGGGAGGTTCTTCTGGAGTGTCTAGTTCATCATCCATGGGTTGAATGGTAACCTCTTCCTCCAATTCTTCTTCTTCCATTCCTTGAGTCAATTTCTCCTCTTCCATCCTCTGTGTTGCTTCATTCTCCTGGGATTTCCTCTACTATTCTTCTTCTATCCTTCTCCTCTCTTCTTCTTCTTCTTGTTGATTTTGGAGAAAATCATCCTGCTTCATCTTCTCCTCTTCTTCTTTTTCTTCTCTTATCCCCTGCTCTCTTTGAATAGCTCCTGAGTTTAAAGTATCATCTTTCCATTTATTTCTGCTCTTGCCAATCGATCGATACCCGATCCTTTTCTTTAGAGCTACTTTCTTTGCTTGAGGTTTTATCTCCTCCTCCTTCGGCAAGTGCAAGTATTAAGCTCGTGGATAATGGGGTGAATTGTTATACATTGTTGGATGTGTCTTCATTTTTTCATTGTACCAATTCCCTATCTTTTAATCTTCTGATGTGGACATCAATGAGTACCATGTATTGTAACCGATCCCTTGACAATGATGCCTATAAATTAAACTGAGATCATATACATGAAAGTATTTAGTGGAAAAGTGTAGGAATTCCAGATCTTTTATCTCTATTTTTGTCTCCTTATGGCTCTTTAGCTCATACGATCCGATCCTCAATGTAAATATAGGTGAAGGGAATTTATTCCTCCTGTGAAGAATTCTTGATACTCCCTTTTCCAGCTGATTTCTACTTCTTTCATAACCACCTTGTTGGTCACATATCACGACATAATATGAGGGGATATGTGACAACTTAAGCACCTGATGTATGTACCCTCAGGAGATGTAAACCATACTGTGATATCTCGAAGTGGCTCCTTTACTTGATCGGTCGTGCAAGGAGGATCGATCTCAGATATCAAATGAAATATATATACAACTAAGTGTTGAACAAATTTTTCATATACACCTATGAAGCTTGATTCTGATAACACTCTAGAGTGGAATTAAACTAGGAACTTCTCCTTAGGGGTCTAGTTCCAATTCATTCCTGACAGTGCATACTATGCACATATTCCATCTAAGAGGAATGCAAACATGTAAAACTGTGGTGCTTAATTCACCCTCAAAGATGTTTTTTTGGCCCCACCTAATTTTGCAAATCATATGAAAATATATCTGCCCAATTGAAATCTCTACCACTGGCCACCACTATATTGAGCATGTATATCGAATTCTCTTCAAACACCTCTATGCATGTATTCCCACACAACCGACAATACATGGCTATCAAGTATTGATATAAATTTCAAATGATATTTTTCGAATAGACTATGGATGAGTAATGAAGAAGTTTGGTAGGCTCTCAAAACCATGATTTGATTAAATCACTTGGGTTAAGGGTAGTCCATCTCATAAAAAAGTTATCGTTTGGATATTTATTAGGATTGAGAATATTATAATATGTATTCATGTCTTCAAAGTAATAGATGGAAGGTTGAATGCCACTCTCATTGCGAAGCACAAGGTGAGAGTCATCCATATGTGTCATGATCTATTCAATCACCTCCACACATGGCATGAATGGGACCATGCATGCAATCCTATATATCCTAGACTTATTAATGTTGATGTATTCATGCACATATTCTAACTCCAATGAAAAACTTTCATGCATGAATGTGTTGTATATTTTTCTCCGTGTGACCTTTGTTGTTGAGATTCAACAAGATGATGAGCTTAGTGAAAAGAGTCGCCTTCACTAAGTGGGCCCGCAAGATATTTTTGGCGCAAAGTCTATTTTTAGACATGTTGATCATATTCTATGAGTTGAAGGATGCTATTTGTGGATGATTGGTCAAGTTGGAAAAAATAGATGGAATTCTAATTTTAGACATATTGGGCGGAATCTATTTTTAGATTGCCAGTTTGAAAATAGATATGTCGAATATTATTAGCTCTTAATAATATTTGGACTCTAAACATTATCTTATTCTCTTGGAGCACTTCAGTTAAGTGCACAGATGTGGCACAACAGCTGACAAAAGGAATTACTCTATTCCTGAGGGTTTACTGGAGCTAATGCATGAGGACTTCAGTTAGAACTCATGTGACAGATTTTGGTGGAGTTATAGAAGTAGTTGGTGGAGTTGTATTTAGTTTAACTCAGTTAGACTCAGTTGAGCTAGTTGTATCTAGTCTAACTGATTGATACACTAGTGAGAGTGGTGAATTAATTAGTTAATTAATTCACTAAATAATAACTCATTAATCAACTAAAGAATACATCAGTTAACTACAGTGCATGGTAGTTTTAGTGGAGACCAGTGGAGAGGTAGGTGAAAGAGCAAGTGTGACTATCAATTGTGACTATAGTGATGCATTGATTGCATCCAACACTCAATGGAGATGCCAATGAGGATTGCGTGAGAAAGGTTGGCTGAATTCGAGTTCATTCAGAGCCATTCTTCAGTAGGGATTGCGCAGTAGAGGCAGGTTAGCAGGTGGCAAATATCGGTGCATGGATTTGCAAGATCGGGCCTGATTAGTGTGTAGCGATTGTATTGTATTGAGAGCTTGATCTGATCAGCTTTGTATGAGGATTGTTACATGATCTATATGACATATATTATATACAGATAGTTGGGGTTTTCAACTTCAGGCTTTCTCGTTAAACAACTGTGTTAATGTGTGTGAATTTTTATTGTTTCATGTGTGCATTGCAATTGATTTAATTTCGGCATGTGATGGTCAATGGCGGAATAGATTCTATATTGTGCATGAAGTTAAAATAGTGTGTGATCAGGAGAATATTGGATATATAACACATAAGTTATATAATTTCTACATGTTATCAGAGCGTTATTGATCAGAGAGGATTGCAATTATTGAAGCGATTGAGTTTTGTGCTGGTGGAATTCGAATTTGCTGCAGTGTTTTCTTGGTGTCGAAGTTGAGCATTCATTGAAATGTCTTTCAACGGATTACGATTGGAGTATGCCCTTGATGGCAGCTTGAATTATATTTCATGGAAGGACAGGATGGAGGCAGTGCTGGATGATAATGGGTTGAAGGATTTCATAGATGCTGAAATTCCAAAACCTGCTTCTAGCGATGCAGCCACACTTGATGCATGGCGAAAGAAGACAGCAAAATGTTGAAGGATTATGTTGGAAGGTGTGAAGGATCACATAGTGTCTAGCCTTCACGGTAAAGCTTCTCCATTCTTGATGTGGAAAGCTTTGACAAAATTTTTCCAAAGCAGAAGCGACCAGAGGAAGTTGGCGCTTAAAGACAAGCTCAGAAAAATAAGAATAGAGAAAGGCGATAGTATACCAAAATACCTCACGAAGTTCGTCCACTGCAAGGATGAGCTGGGACGTGTGGGGGTTACTGTAGATGAAGAGGACTTGGAGAGCTTGGCTCTCCTTGGGCTTCCGAAGAGTTGGCATAGCTACAAGGACTCTGTCAATGGTCAGGAGAAACTACCAGGATGGGAGCGACTTTGGTCAGATCTTGTGCAGGAGGAGATAAGGCGGGGTACCAGGGATGGATCTTCATCGAAGAATGAAGATGAAGAAAATTTTACTTTGGATGCGAAAGAAAGGAAAGGGAAGGGAAAGAAAAATCCTTCTCAATCCGATGCGAAAGGCAAGAAGCAGGACTTGTCCAAGGTGAAGTGCTTTCACTGTCACCAACATAGACATTACACCACTAATTGTCCACAGAAGAAGAAAAATAAGCAGGCTGCTGTATTTGCAGCTGGAGAGGCCTTAGCCTCGCAGTTTGAGCTGGATTTTTCTGATCGCATTCTTGGTTTCAAGTGTGATGGGATTAGTGTGGTTTCTTGACAGTGGTGCGTCTTTCCATATGACCGGAGACAAATATTTGTTTAGTGATCTGGATGAAAAGGATCTTGGAGTGCCCATCGAGATGAGCAATGATGGTAGATACAGTGCGACTAGTATCGGGACCATTTCCTTTGAGATGGCGTCTGGTAAACCTTTCATATTGAAGGATGTCATGCATGTTCCAGGGTTGAAGAAGAATCTGATCTCTGTGGCGATGTTGGAAGACAAGGGTTATGATGTTGATTTTAGCGAGGGAAATGCTTTCCTATGCAGTAAAAAAACTGGTGAAACCCGAAGGATAGGGGTTCGAGTTAATAACCTTTATCAATTGCAGGTATATGGCTGCGCAGCAATGGTTGGTGTTACACAGTAATTTTTCACCGTCCCTGCATTCCCCATCTCGCCCATTGGAGGGTCGTTTCTCTGACCAATTAGCAGTGTCATGCCTTGCAAATACCATCATTGCATCCCTTTCCATGAGGACAACATTCCTTCTGTTGATCATTTCCTGAGCAGACCCCTAAAAATAGCCTTTTTGGCCTTGGCACTGGTAGCTCGTTATGTACTCGCGCCAATAAGGAAAATTAACACTGAGCTCGTGCCAATTGGTGCTCTGTCCCAGTTAAGCACCTGCGCCAATCTGCTTATGGAAAGTTTTTAAAAAAAATAGGTGAAGTTTCGATTACAACAACTTCGTGGATGAGTCATGAGGAGTGGTTTCGACTGAATAACCATGGCCTTCCTCCTTTGGCCTCTTATTTCCACCTTATGGGGAACCTCCCAAGGGATAAGGCCTCCCTTCCACTATTGTAGGGATCCCAACCTCCTCCTCTCCTCTATAAATATAGCCTTCATCCATTGATGAAGGGGATGAATGGCTGAATAGCTGAATAGCTGAAGGGCTAAATGGTTTAGTCTCTAAGAGCCTTCATAGCCTAAAGAATGTTGTAATAGTCCTCATAGTGCCAAATCAGTAGCAAGGAGATTGACGATCGAAGAGAGAGGCTTGTCCCCATTCCCGACAAGCTTTATCGAGACGTATTCCGCTGATGACCTGCCGAAGGAAGATTCAGCATCAGAGCCTGGTTGTATTTTCCTTTGTATGAATTAATGATAAGCGACTTTGGTTATGGTTCCACTCATATTTTTCATTATGATCATGAGTTGTGTCTTCTCTAATTGATACATAATTGCATATATCGGGTTTTACGCTTGTGTTTGTCGTGTTTCTTGTGTGTGCAGGTGTTCGATCGCGACGAGCGAGAGGATTGTGATCTGTTGGAGCAAGGAAACAGGAGCGCCATCTTCTCTACAAACAACAACGTTGGACTTGAGGTAGGCCTTCATCGCAAGTTGATCTATTTCAATTAGGAACTTACACCTTAGCGTGGTACGATTGTTGCTAGAACCGATCTGGGCTAGTAGGGATCGCCTTTGTCCGCAGAGGGGATTTACCTCTACAAAAAATTGGCGACTCCGCTGGGGAGTTAGCTTGTTGTTTGCTTTATAAAATACAGACAGATCCTGAAGCTAGCCAGATAGCCTTCTAAACACTCTTGCTTTGCATTAGCGAAAGTAGATGAATGCTACTTCAGTCAATCTCCGGTCTAGTTTATGAAATGAACACTGGGATTATTGTCTTGTCTTTCTGATCCATCCTTGACTTTACTTGCTTGATCAGCTCTTTTGGCTGGCTCTTGCTATGTGTTTGGCTTTTTGTTTAGCTTTACCATCACTGGTCTGCTTCTTGGTTTGCTCTTTTTTTATTTTTCCTTATTAAACTCGGCTGGCGCGCTTTTCAGTCTGACAATCATGCCCACTGGCGCATGTTGTCAGTGTATTACTCGTGCCAATTCTACTCTGGCGCTAGTTTCAGCCTTACAGTCGCGCCAATCCTATAAGGTGCTAGGGTTTACTGTGTTTTGAGCCTTCTGAGACTGATCTGGGTGTTTGGTCTTATTTTTACGACTGTTTGAGTGTTCTGAAGCCTTGCTTGACTGACTGCAACCTTCATCCTTTGGTTGTTTGCCCATTTCTATCGATTTTACATTTTAGCCCTAGGGCATCTAGGTGCTATTGTGCGTCGAGCCTCCCTTGGGAGTTTGTGGCTTCCATCTGTTCAGTCAACTTTGTGATTGCTTCTCTGCATTCTTTTGGTGGTTGTCCATCATTTTATTGCGTTATTTGAGTGATTGTCTCCTTCTTCATTCAAATTTCTCTTTGTCTCGTCTTGGGCCTAGATTACATGGTTCATTTGAGTCTTTGGGTGTCTTTTTATTTCAGGGACTTTTTGTCGATTTGAGATCTGATTGTGTGCTCGCATTGAGTAAAATTTGATGGTTTTTCTCTTTTGCTTTTTCTTCTCAAATTTCTTGTCTCATTAGTTTTCATTTTGTTTAGTGCATTGTGCTCTTAAACATTGAAAATACAAAAAAAAATCTCTTTTGCTTTGGGTTAGTTAGTGTGAATTAAATCTTTTCGGTGTTATTAGTGATTAGTAACTTTGAAAGAAAAGCTTTTAGTTTCCATTAGCTACATTAGAGATATCATTGGTTGTTGTCTGGTCATTTTGTTATTGTGTGAAAAGCTCTTAACTCTCTCATAATTAGCTTTCATCGAATGAAATGATATACTGTGGCATGTAGTGTGCATTTAGGAGATTTTGAGACATAACACTCGTTAGGGCCTGAAAACTGAAACATAATTGAAGATTAACATTAAAATTTATTCAATTTACACTAAGGCAACATTGAAACATTAATGAAATATTTAGAGGTCTAGGCTAGAGACGTGTTCCGGCATCTTTAAACCTAGTAGCTGTCGTTCGCCTCTTGGCTTTAGAAAACACTAGCACGGACTTGTGCTCCCCGTATCATCGTGTATATAAAGGGAGACCCCACTAGGTTGCTATCCTTTATCCATAGGACGCCGAGTCTGCCGCCCTATACCCGTGATACACCGGACACAACATTCGGGGAGATTTCCTGCACGTACGTTAAGTCATTGGTTGATTTCTCTTTCATTTTGAAACCAAGGTGTATATTGCAGTTCACGGTTATTTGGTACACCCTTTTCCTAGCATTTCAGAGTAGCCATTTTGATCTTTTCTAACTCCTTAAATTTGAAAAGATCATCAAGCGCTTGTCCTTTCACACTTGCTTCAAAACTGAAAGAGATAGAGTCACCTTTCATCTGTTTCTCAACTCTTAAAACATGAAACGGTGAAGTTTCTAAGTTTCAATGTGGCAAAATAAATCACCTGTGATCACACGCCCTGTTAGAATTTTCTTGTTGGCCGTTTGATTGTGTGCCTTGGTTTTTAGCCCGTGTGCGGTTTTGAGTTGTTTATGGTAAGTTTTCCAGAGTTCACCAACCAAGGAATCCCCTCCGATGGGAATCTTGGTCATTTTCCTCCTTTTGGAAATGTTGGTGCTCCTTATATGGCAACGTTGTCCCTTCCTGGGTTAACTGTTGGATT
The DNA here is from genome assembly GCA_034641835.2 of Pinus albicaulis. Lineage (NCBI taxonomy): Eukaryota > Viridiplantae > Streptophyta > Pinopsida > Pinales > Pinaceae > Pinus > Pinus albicaulis. Next base: position 942,930,641 of record CM076570.1, read on the forward strand.
GCCTGTTTGGTTGTTTTCAACCTCTGTGGTCCCAAATGTCTCAGCTACTGTTCAATTAGTTCCTTTGCCTGAACAACATCATGTTTATTCCAAGGTGGAACTCTCCCCTTCTCTGCCTGTTTCTACGTCCTCCTCTTCTACTCCGCCTGGTGAGAGTCTGGATTCGAGTAACCAGGTGGCTAAGAAGAAGAAGAAGAAGACAAAGAAGAAGAAGTTAGATAAAGGAGAGGCTAGCTCTGCGGCTATTGCGCCTAAGAAGTCTTCCATTGATAAACCTTCCAACCCTCCGCGGAAAGTCAAGTTCCCTTGCATGTTGTGCACAGGAGACCATCTTCTTCGAGACTGCCCTGGCATTCCCAAGGTTCTCGAAGTATGGTCCAACGGTCGCCCACCATTGCCTTTGGCTTCTGGGAGTTAGGTTGGGGGCACGTCTTCGGCTGCTGGTAAAACTCATAAGAAGCAAGGTAAGCTTTCCAATCCCTGTAATTTGTGTGAAGGGAACCATGCCATTCACCTTTGTCCGTATATGGATGAAGCCAAGAGAGTTTTGGACAAATCAACTGTTTCTACTCCATGCCTCCCGGCTGATTATAAACAGCTTTCTTTGAGTCCTCCACCAATTGATTCAAAGATTGGTCAAGATTCATCCTTGGTCGATCCCGCTACCCCAGAAATTGAAATTCAGGAATCCATTCCCGACCAACTATTGGTCGTGGGATCGATTGAGCTTGCCCCATCTATGGTGCACCAGGTCTTTTCCGTTGAGAGTGGATCTCACATCCCTGAGGTTCTTCTTGTTGCTTCAGATTCCTCAGATTTGGAGAAATATTCTCTTGTCCCCGTATCTCAAGAAGCTTCTCCTTTGCCTCCCGTGATAGAGGTCCCGGAGGATACCCCTCCCACCTTCGAGATGGAGGTCGTAGAGGATTCTCCTTCTTCCGTAACACCAGGGGAAGACCATATCAGTTCGATGGTAGCCCCTCTGAGTAGTTTGGTCGCTTCCTTTGATTGGAATCGATTCGCGGGATACCGACTTCTGTCTTATGTGCCTTTTGAGATAACAGTACAGGCCTTTGGTTTGGTCGTACCCGGCACCATTATAGATGAAGGCGTGTCTGTGAGTGTTCTATCCTCAACTACTTAGCAAGCTTTCGGTTCACCGCCGCTTGCACCTGTTACACAGAATCTGTTGGCGTTTAACAGAAGAACGAGTCAACCCTTAGGGATCCTTCCAAGGTTACCTGTTACTTTGGGAGGTAAAACCATTCATATGGACGTGATGGTTGTTCCAGGCCCCTTGGATTTCAATCTACTTTTAGGGTGCAATTACACCTATGCCATGGGAGCACTTGTCTCCTCCCTTTTTTGTGTGGTATGTTTTCCACATGAAGAATGGATCGTGACCATTGATCAGCTTTCGTTCTTTGGCCCTGATGTGGCAGCTGGCCCACCATAATCCCTTGCTGGTTTTTATCCACCCGTTGTATCTGCCCCACCGGAGGACAACTATGTGGCTACCTACCCGTGCCTGTACTCAGTGATAGTGCCGTCGTGCATAGTGTGCTGGGGGCATTGGGTCCAGACTTCTAGGATTCTTTTCTCCCATCAGATGAGAACCTCTTGGAAGCGATGACTTCTTGTTCATTATGATGAGGTCGGTCAGAGAAGAGTTCATTTTCTTGTGTCAAGATCCTTAAAAAATGAAACAAGGTTGTCGGAGCAGAGTTCCTTCTCTTGTGTCAAGCTCCCTAAAAAATGAAACAAAGTTTGTCGGAGAAAAGTTCGTTTTCTTGTGTCAAGCTCCTTAAAAAATGAAACAAGGTTGTCTGAGGATAGTTATTTTACTGTGTCAACCTCGTTAAAATAATGAAACATGTTCCCGTTCAATTCGAGTCTTTGCTAAGATCTCGTAAAATCCCAGTTGAGTCTTTTTCTTGATCTCGTTTTTTAACCTTCACTCCATTTCATATGGATTGAAGCTTGGGGGCATGTACCTCGAATTGAGTCACCATGCTGGGGGCATGCTTACTTTTTCAAGCATAGTTTGTTTCCGTTTCAAGCTTGTGTAAAAATGAAACCGGTTTTAAGCATAGTTTATCTTTGTTTCAAGCTTGTGTAAAAATGAAACCAACTTCAAGCAGAGTTTGTTGATTTCAAGCTTGTGTAAAAATGAAACCTTGCCCATTTTACCTCTTGTGATTGCCATTTTATTAGCTTGTATTTGCCATATGAGCCTTGGTTTTCTTATTCCATCGTCCCCATCTGCTTGGCCAATCATACGCCTTCACTTGGTTGTTTTATCCATTCCTAAGGAACCGCTGCGATGAGTGGTCTCATTAGCCAGCCTCTTGACCTTTATTTGTTCTTAGCAGTTCCACCATCACCGGAACCAGTAAATACCCCTTGATACCACTCGTTCCTCCAGGAGGAGTCATCTTTCAGCTCTTTTCTAACTCTTGAAAACTAAAAATATTACCGAGACGCTTGTCGTTTTGAACTCGTTAAAAGTGTATGCGAAACGACATCTACCCAGTATACGTTTACCCCTTTTTTGGGCTGGGATAGATTACTTACGAAAAATGAATACCCTAGCCTATCGCGACTAGGAGGTTTCTCAGACATAGTTTTCTACCTTTTCGGATATGAGGAACTATCTACGAAAAGGGACTGTTGGAGTTTGATTTTCTGCTATCTTTTCAAACTTTCTAAACATGAAAAGACGTTGAGTTCTTCCTTTGTCAGACTCGTTAAACCCTGATGACATCGGATCTAGTCGTAATGACGATATTCGAGTTTCTCCTTCCTAGGGCTCGTTAAATGTACTAGGATGGATTCGTCTGAAGGACGAACTTATATGACAAGCATATGCTATCCCCTTCAAGCTTGTTTTCAAAAATAATTGGGGTACTCACCAGAAATGGCGGGGAAAAATGGAACCAACATCATTGTCATGTCAGCAGTATGTCACTCTTGAACATGGCACTTGTATGCATTTGTGTCGGGTTGGGGACATCTCATCTCATTTTCCACTTGCCTCCGTGGGTTTGGGTGATCCATTTTGACCTCACATCTTCTCTTTGCCTCGTCATCATGACCTTTTATCTGTTGATGTCAAATACTGCCAAATCCACTGTCGTGCCACCGATATGTTCAAGAGAAGTTGACCTCTGAAAAATTTCAACCTTCCTCTGATTCTCATCTGATCTTGATTCACAATGACATTATGTTCCTCTGTCTCGCGTCGATGATGTGGGAAACATTATGGCCCACCTTCGATCAAGGTCACTTCTTGTCTACTTCAGCTCATTATCCAGGAAGCTGATCTAGAGACTCCCTTCTGGTACCTTGGAGCCTGCATGCCTCAATGGTAGGTTCTTCACGTTCGACGTGAGTTTTTCATCATTGGCCTCCGATCGAGTGATTCTACAGGTGTTCGACACCAGCTCACTGATTCACATGCCGTAGATTGTACCTATAGTACCTTGAGGACCATTGTCATTATTGGTGGTACCTCTCGCGTCTCTTAACAGCTTTCATCATCGGCTGGTAATCAGATGATTTTCTTGCATGTTCGACTTCAGCTCACTTATTCACATGCTTGAACTTGTACTTTGTTCGGGTCGAGATGGAGCACAAGACCTTGGATTTATTCTGTTAGAATCTAGGCTGCAGTTTTTTGGATTATTATGATTGGTTACATGACTCATTGATTGGATGGCTGTGACCATACCTGAGTCTCTTTTATCGATCCTTATTGGATGGCTGCGTCCATGCCTTGGATCTAGATTCTTGTATACTCTGTTATGGATGGCTGCGCCCATACCACATATATATCATGAATTTGAGATATCATTTGTACTTCTCTACGCAGGTTTTCTGACGACAGTGTTTTCAGTTGGACGCGTTCTTGTAAAGCATTTCACCCCTCTCTCTCTTTCGGGCCTTATGCTTTAGGGGGCATCTGTTACACCGTAATTTGTCACCATCCCTGAAATCCCCATCTCGCCCATTGGAGGGTTATTTCTCTAACCAATAAGCAGTGTAATGCCTTGCAAATACCATCATTGCATCCCTTGCCATGAGGAAAACATTCCTTCTGTTGATCATTTCCTGAGCAGACCCCTAAAAATAGCCTTTTTGGCCTTGGTGCTAGTAGCCTGTTATGTACTCGCGCCAATGAGGAAAATTAACACTGAGCCCGTGCCAATTGGTACTCTGTCCCAGTTAAGCACCCACGCCAATCTGCTTATGGAAAGTTTTTTAAAAAAAGAGGTGAAGTTTCGATTACAACAACTTCGTGGATGAGTCATGAGGAGTGGTTTCGACTGAATAACCATGGCCTTCCTCCTTTGGCCTCTTGTTTCCACCTTATGGGGAACCTCCCAAGGGATAAGTCCTCCCTTCCACTATTGTAGGGATCCCAACCTCCTCCTCTCCTCTATAAATATAGCCTTCATCCATTGATGAAGGGGCTGAATGGCTGAATAGCTGAATAGCTGAAGGGCTGAATGGTTTAGTCTCCAAGAGCCTTCATAGCCTAAAGAATGCTGCAATAGTCCTCATAGTGTAAAATCAGTAGCAAGGAGATTGACGATCGAAGAGAGAGGCTTGTCCCCATTCCCGACAAGCTTTACCGAGATGTATTCCGTTGATGACCCACCGAAGGAAGATTCGGCGTCAGAACCTGGTTGTATTTTCCTTTGTATGAATTAATGATAAGTGACTTTGGTTATGGTTCCACTCATATTGTTCATTATGATCATGAGTTGTGTCTTCTTTGACTGATACATCATTGCATATATTGGGTTTTACGCTTGTGTTTGTTGTGTTTCTTGTGTGTACAGGTGTTCGATCACGGCGAGCAAGAGGATTGTGATCTGTTGGAGCAAGGAAACGGGAGCGCCATCTTCTCTACAAAAAACAGTGTTGGACTTGAGGTAGGCCTTCATCGCAAGTTGGTCTATTGCAATTAGGAACTTGCACCTTAGCGTGGTATGATTGTTGCTAGACCCGATCTGGGCTAGTAGGGATTGCCTCTATCCGCAGAGGGGATTTACCTCTACAACAGTAGGCAAAGAAAAAGCAGTGGTGAGTCAGGATGAGGGTGAATTGTGGCACAGGAGATTGGGCCATCTTCACCATGGCACTTTGAAAATTTTGCAGCAGATTTCTACCGGGCTTCCCAAGGGTACACTTGCACAGTCAGATCAATGCAAGGGATGTACTTTGGGAAAATTTATGAAGACCAATTTTCATGAGAAGGATATTCACGCCATGACGATCCTTGAGATAATTCACACAGACGTGTGTGGACCTTTCTCAGTAGCTTCAACAGCAAAGAACAGGTATTATGTGATCTTTGTTTATGACTTTTCTCGTAAGTGTTGGATTTTATTCATGCAGAAGAAGAGCGAGACATACTCAAAGTTCTATGATTTCAAGGCACTAGTTAACAAAGAGTCAAGGAAGCAGGTGAAAGCTCTAAGGAGCGATAATGGTGGTGAATACATCTTTGGCGAATTCAAGGACTTTTGCGGCGCAGAAGGAATTCGAAGAGAGATCATAGCGCCTCATAACCCACAGTAGAATGGGGTCGCGAAGAGAAAGAACAGAACGATCGTGGGTGTTGCACGGGAAATGCTGCATGATCAGGGCCTTCCCATACACTTGTGGTCTGAAGCATGCAACACTGCGATTTATGTGCAAAACCGTTGTCGTCATAGAGTACTTGGCATGAGTACACCCGAAGAGGCGTTTTCTGGTAAGAAGCCTGATATTTCTCATTTGAAGATTTTTGGCTCACCTGTTTACAGTCATGTGACGAAGGATGCCTGGAAGAAGCTGGAGCCTACCGTAGAGGTTGGGATAATTGTGGGGTACACAGAAACACCCCACAATTATCGTGTGTATTTTACAGATAGTCAGATGACTGTCGTGCGACGGGATATCAAATTTCATGAGGAGAAAGCCATGAAGTTGTCGCTTCAAAGGGAGCTACACTTACATGCAGATGAGGAGCTACTTGTTCCTAAAGATGAGCCTCTGGATGTGGATCAGCCACAAGAGGAGGTTCATGGAGTGGAAGAAACCACTCATGTAGTGCTAAACATCAGAGGGCGGAAGCGCACTACAGAAGCTAAGCGACTGAATATTGATGCACCGCAGAATGTAGGAGCGCCTACATCACAGTGCAGATAGAGAAAGTCACTTGACCGATTTAATGGATACATGGCTCTGATGAGCAAGTGTATCATGACAGAACCATCTTCTTTTGAGGAAGCTGTGGAGGATCCCGCATGGGTAGATGCCATGGTGGAAGAGTATGATTCAATTGTCAGAAACAGTGCATGAGAGATTGTCCCAAGGCCGGAAGGGAAATCAATGGTAGGTTCGAGACGGATCTACAAAGTGAAGCAAGCTGCTGATGGGAGCGTCGAGAAGTACAAGGCAATATTTTTTTCCCGGGGCTTCTCACAGATCGAGGGGATTGACTATGAAGAAACCTTTTCACCTGTCGCAAGGTATTCTTCCATATGGACCATCCTTGCTCTCTCAGCACAGATGAGTTGGCACATTCATCAGATGGATGTGAAGACTGCGTTCCTCAATGGATTCATTGAGGAGGAGGTGTACCTAGAGCAGCTTGAAATATTCTAAATCTTCAGCAGCGAGTCGCATGTGTGCAAGCTCAAAAGAGCACTGTATGGGCTGAAACAAGCACCTCGTGCTTGGTACACACGGATAGATATTTATTTCACCAGACTTGGTTTTTCCAAGTGTGAGGTGGATCCAAACCTATACCAGATTGTGGTGGAGGGTAAGTTTTTTATCATTGTAATTTATGTAGATGATTTAATACTAACGGGTGATGAAATTTTGATACACTCATGCAAGGAAGATCTTGCAAAGGAGTTTGAGATGAAGGACTTGGGCCTCCTTCATTATTTCCTGGGATTGGAACTTTAGCAGCGGGAGGGTGGATTGTTTGTGTCTCAAGGCAAGTATGCCCGAGAGATACTGGAGAAGTTTCACATGCAAGGCTACAAGCCTATCGACACTCCTCTTCTTGGTGGTTGGAGGAAAGAGGATGCTACATTGGCAGAGGTAGTGGATGCCACTGTTTATCGACAATTGGTTGGTTCGCTCATGTATCTAGTCAATACACGACCGAACATATGCTATGCTGTTAACCAGCTTTCACAAGCTATGTTTAAGCCTACCAAGCTCTTTTGGAAGGCAGGCAAGCATGTCCTGAGGTATCTCAGGGGCACATCGGGATATGGATTGTGGTACAGACAGTCAGATGAGTTGAGGCTGCATGGCTTCATGGATGCAGATTGGGTAGGGAGCCCAACAGATAGAAAGAGCACATCTGGAGGGATATTCAGTATCGGATCTACAACAGTTTCTTGGTACAGCAGGAAACAGAGATCAATGGCACTTAGTTCAGTGGAGGCTGAGTACATGGTAGCAAGTTTGGCTCCATGCGAGGCTATATGGATGAGGAAGATCTTGGTCGGGTTGTTCGGTTCACACTTAGATCCCACGGTGATATATTGTGATAATCAGAGTTGCATTAAACTCTCGGTTAATCCAGTATTTCATGATAGATCTAAACATATTGACATCCGGTACCATCATATTAGAGATTGTGTGCAGCGGAAGATCATGTTACTTTCTTACATTCCTACGGAGGATCAGGATGCAGATATTTTGACGAAGGCGCTCACCAGGAGCAAATTCGAATACCATAGAGACAGGAATGGGGTGGCAAATAATCCCTATCTTGTTGAGAGGGAGTGTTGAGATTCAACAAGATGATGATCTTAGTGAAAAGAGTCGCCTTCACTAAGTGGGCCCACAGGCTATTTTTGGCGCAAAGTCTATTTTTATACATGTTGGTCATATTCTATGAGTTGCAAGATGTTATTTGTGGATGGTTGGTCAAGTTGGAAAAAATATATGGACTTCTATTTTTAGACATATTGGGCGGAATCTATTTTTAGATTTCCAGTCTAAAAATAGATATGTCGAATATTATTAGCTCTTAATAATATTTGGACTCTAAACATTATCTTATTCTCTTGGATCACTTCAGTTAAGTGCATAGATGTGGCACAACAACTGACAAAAGGAATTACACTATTCTTGAGGGTTTACTGGAGCTAATGCATGAGGAATTCAATTAGAACTCATGTGATAGAGTTTGGTGGAGTTATAGAAGTAGTTGGTGGAGTTGTATTTAGTTTAACTCAGTTAGACTCAGTTGAGCTAGTTGTATCTAGTCTAACTGATTGATACACTAGTGAGAGTGGTGTGAATTAATTAGTTAATTAATTCACTAAATAATAACTCATTAATCAACTGAAGAATACATTAGTTAACTATAGTGCATGGTAGTTTCAGTGGAGACCAGTGGAGAGGTAGGTGAAAGAGCAAGTGTGACTATCAGTTGTGACTATAGTGATGCATTGATTGCATCCAAAACTCAGTGGAGATGCCAATGAGGATTGCATGAGCAAGGATGGTTGAATTCGAGTTCATTCAGAGCCATTATTCAGTAGGGATTGTGCAGTAGAGGTAGGCTAGCAGGTGCAAAGATCGGTGCATGGATTTGCAAGATCAGGCCTGATTAGTGTGTAGAAATTGTATTGTACTGAGAGCTTGATATGATCATCTTTGTATGAGGATTGTTACATGACCTCTATGACATATATTATATACAGATAGTTGGGGTTTTTAGCTTCAGGCTTTCCCATTAAACAACTGTGTTAATGTGGGTGAATTTTTATTGTTTCATGTGTGCATTGCAATTGATTTAATTTCCGCATGTGATGATCAATGGTGGAATAGATTCTGTATTATGCATGAAGTTAAAATAGCGTGTGATCATGAGAATCTTGGATATATAAAACATTATATAATTTATACATTTGTATCCTTATTAATAAAGGATTGTGTGTTTGCATATATGGGCATATTTGGCTTTATAACTTATACAAGCTCATCAACACTTGCTTCTTAAGCTTCTTTGGAGGTCACTTTGAGAGGTGGCATGGATCCAATAGATGATGACAGGGTGACAATACTTTTAGCATGAACACCTATTTCGGGAAATACACTAATAGTTACAATATTGGCTTAAAAAACCTACTTATGCAGCAATGTTTGTCAATCACGTATAAATATCCATCACAGACGATAAAACATGAAAACATATGAACGACGAGACAAAATAACTTGCATGTTTGAGAAAATAGGCATGCAAAATAGGATGGTGCACTTTCAAAACGTGAAGGAGTGTAAAGGGTCATTCAGGGCTTTTTAATGTGCTCATGCGGTCAAGTAATTGGAAGAAAATCATCTAGGGTACACTTTCACACTCTGAAGGGTCGAAGGGATGAACTGATGGTTGTTCGGTCCTTCCCTATGTGATCATGCACTTAAGGAGATAGGGAGGGCACACTATTTCACTATGAAGGGATGCTGAATCTGTTGAAAATTATTTGGGCCTTCACAATACACCCATGTGCTCAAGGGAAAGGAGGGCACACCGTCGAATGATAAAGGGCATAACGAAGAATGCTTAATTTATTCATAATTACTCATGCACTCGAGGGAGGGCACTGTTCTTCATGGTGAAGAAGTGTGCTCAAGGGGAAAACTTGATCAATCAGGGCAAATTTTTTTAGGTTGATATAGCTTCGAGGTGAAGAAGTGCGCTCTACCTATTAAAAGCCAAAAACAAGTTTAGACAGTAGGATTTGATGAAATTATGAGGAAAAGAAAGATCTATAATATTATATAGATACTGTCGCATGGTGGAATTTGAAAGGTTTGAATAATTTGAAGATTTTATGCATGCGACAATAGATTAATTCTTGCAACATGAATATTCAGCATAAATTCCAATAAGCAAATAGAAAAACGAAGGATTGAAAACAAGAAAAGAAATAATGATAGAAAAATCATGAAATGCAATGAAGAGATTCGATATGCAATAATTAATTTCAGCAGTGGTTGATGAAGATACCCTTAATTCCCAGTTGTGCGCCCAACTTAGATGGAATGGTTATGTAAATAATTGATTAAATGAGATGATTTAAAGAAGTTTACATGCAAAACTATTTCATGCGTGAGCACCAATTGTTGTTGCATGAAAGGATTATTTAAGTGAAATTAATTGGGGTCCTATTTTAGAGGAGTGCGCCCACATGCAACAAGATGGATCATGCATGCATCCAGGAAGAGCATATGTCTTCAACATGAACAAGTGTGATCTAAAGGGCACACTTCCTCAACATGAAGGAGTGCGCTCAAGGAGGGTGCACTTCTTCAACCCAAAGGAGTGCGCTCAAGTTGAGCACATGTCTTCACCAACTTCGAGTGCACTTTTGTTTTTCTTAGTGATTTTCTTTCTTTTCTTTGAGTGTTTTTTGAGTGTGTACATGGCGAGAAGGAGAGTTTCTAAGTCAATAAATATCATGAGTCTAACTAACCATGGGATAACTAATTGAAGTGATTCTAATGGTTAATTGATAACACTTACGAAGTATTTACATAGGAGGATGTGACACTTGGAGAAAATACTTAAATTGAAAATCAAACAACATGATGACTCAATGGGGCTTGGAATTACAGTTGACGTAGGCTCCAAAATTGACATAGGAAAAACGTTTGAGGGTCATTGTCACTGTGAAAACACTTGGCGATACAATGGGATAACCCCAACTTCTCTGTAATGGTTTTATTGTAAGTACAATGTATCATTTCTTTAGGAATTATTGATTCATTCAGTGGGTTACCTTAGCTCCCCATTCTTACCCAGTTAAAGATATAGTCTTCCCTATTCCATTACTTAGTGTAACATAATAATATAACAAGCCATATCATTATCCTATGGATGTAAGTAAGGTTAATGTAGTACAAAGAATTAAAAAAATAGTCAGTGTGATTTTTACATCTCTAGTATAACTTTTCTATTAGCAGGCTTGGACAGTACCTCAACGGAGTCACTTCAGGAACAAAAATGTTGCTTTGCTACCAACAAGCCTAGAAAGTACCCCGACGAAGTCACTTGCTTCACCTCCCTACATAGGAATCCTTTCTCTTCTTTCACCCTTTTATTTTTATTTTCTTTTCCATAGGACTATGCATATTCACTTACTATATTTCAATGGGCAGAAGAGGTATCCCAACTTTTTAAGAGTAGAGGAGCTTGTTCCTTGAGAGACATGTTTTAGACCTTTGATTCTTTGTTCAATAAATGTTTTCCCCTTATCTTACTCTACACATATAGATAAAAAAGAACACACTTATTCATAACAGGGTCGAGCATAAGAATGAGAATACTAAATAGATGCAGACATCATGGTTTTCTTACAGCTTTTGGTTGAAGGATCATAGTTTACATAAAAAAAATCCTTGACAAGAAAAATATAAACCAAATAAAGGAAGATGCTGACAGATAAGCCAATGGTTTTGTGTTACTACAACTTTTCATTCATAAAATATTATCCATCTCATCTCGAACCTCAAAAACTGACTTTATTCAAAGACCAATAAAACCAAATAAATAAAATTGAGACATGAAAGATGAAAAACACATAACAAGAATGTAGTGAATCTAACTACATGAAACCTATCCTAACATAACCTAAATAGGATAGGGTCGGGTAATGTAAGGTGGAACTTTCAATGCATACATACAAGTTGCTACTAATTTTTAGACCAAAAGATGTGATCATCTAGAACCTTCATAAAATGTCGTGTAGTGAAAAGGAGAAACCATGCAAACATTTGCACTAATCGATGAAAACATGAAGTGAAAGCATAATTGTGTGTTACAATAAACTTCTCTACCAAAAAACAGACCCAAAAACAATAATGATCACCACGTATGTGGCCATACAAGACTTCGTGAAGTGCATGCAAGTACAGGCCACGAGACATGGGTCTAGACTTAAAATAATCTTCTAATGAGTTCGCAATAGGATCATGGAGACAAGATTTAGGGAAAAAAAAAAAAAAGACTAAGTAATGAAAAATTCATGTCATAAGTTGTAACAGACCGAGGCTAAAAGCTCATGTAGTAATGTTAATAAAGTAAATATAAGATCAAGGTCATGGGACACTTATTCCAAGTTGAATGTTGGGAAAAATATCCTAGTGGGCATCACTTGTTGTGTTTATGGCTAAGGGGAAATTGGAAAAGGTAATTGAAAAGGATTTGAAAAGGAAAAAACATATTATTGGAATTTTATTTATCAAAATAAAGGAAATTAAGAGAAAAGGAAGGTGAAAGGTCATAGGTTTCATGTGAGGAGGAAAATGAAGAAATTAGAGGCATCAAGAGTAAAAAGAATTAGAGCATCATTTTGTAGCCTTTTGTCAGTTCAGTTTCAGGATTAGTCTAGGAGAGGAGGAGAGTACTAAGAGGAGAGGTAAATCAAGCAAGGAAAGGAAGGACAAGGAAATAATAGGAAGGAAAAGGAAGAACAAGGAAAGAAATGATCAAGAAAGGAAAAGTTGGGTCAAACAACTTCAACACGAATACTTGCAAGTAACATATTGCATGTATGATTTCTTAGCTTGTTTTGGCATGCGTGATATATGCATGAGTATTTTTTGTTTATATTCTTTCGGTGGCATGATTTTTTTCGGGATTTGACATTAGTTGTTAGCATTTCCTTGCCATTTCCAGATAACCATGGTGTGATAGCATTCTTTCTCAGTGGAGCTTTGGATTTCTGAATTTTTTTGGATTCGAGTGAGGTGGTCTCGGGAAAATTCCGAGGCTTGGGGGTGGAGATTGCATTAGGGGAATTTTGAGGTCTAAAATGGGCCTCCTAAAAAAAATGTACAACCAAAATAAACTTTATAAGAACCAATAGGATTCAAGATGATGATGTCAACCATGGGGGATGATTCACTATTTTTTAAGTAAAAGGGTAAAAAGATCAAAAAATAATAAAATAATAAAACTAATTTTTCAACTCGTATTTTCAATTTATCTCCCAAAGTTTTTACTCAAATTTTGAGTGGGAGTACTCATTGGATGAAAAATTTAATTCCTCATCTAAGGAATACCCATGTTGCATATTTTCAATGGACCGTGCTACACAAAAAATGAGAAATACATTAAAAAATGTGATTGCAATCACATTTTTCAAGTATTTCTCCATTTTCGTGTAGCAGGGTCCATCGAAAGTATGCAACATGGGTAATCCTTTGATGAGGAATTAAAATTTTCATCCAACGAGTACTCCCGCTTGAAATTTGATTAAAAAATTTGGGAGATAAGTTGAAAAAGTAGTTTTTCCTTTTTTCTCTTAAAAATTTGATGATGTAATCAAATCATATTTTATTATTTCCACTATTATTTTATAATTTCCTTAGGAGGCCCATTTTATACTTCAATATTCCCCTAATAGTTTCTACGAGATTCCCTCAACAGGTGGGTGAAGATAGGAAAATTCCTCAAGAGATGGTGAAGGAATTTTGAGGCATCCAAGCTCAATTTTATTTTGTGATCTCGAGACCAGTTTAGGTGAGATCACAATATGGTGAGGGTGGAGGTGGCTTAACCTCTAGATTCCCTTGGTTTTTTGTGGATTGGTTTATCCCATGAGATCCCACATTAATTATTGGAATATGGAATGAGGGTGATTAGATGAAAGAATGATTTGGTTCAATCCAATCTATGGTCTGGAAGTACATGGAAGTCCCTTTCGGAAATACTGAGAGGGGGGGGTGAATCAATATTCCTTTCAATTAGAGCATTATTTAATCTTCAATTATTATCAGTGTTTGTAAAATGAAAGCAGCAAACAAAAGGAACACAAATGCACATAGTTTTTAAGGTGGAAACCCACTCCGGGACAAAAACCACCTAATGCTTTTCTAATGATTCTTTAATATTCAACTCCAATTGAAAATAAAGCTCCAACTACCTAGAATCTAGAAAAGCATTCTTCTCCAGCTTCCACTGGATGGATGCTCCAATTCCCGAGATTCTTCATTAGTCAACTGAACAGATGCCCCAACACCCAATGAGCTACAACTCACCCTAGCACCACCCTACCACCCTATAGAAGAATAAAAGAAGAATGGACTCTTGTACCAGGGAAAATGACCCACTTTACAATGATATAGAATGACGTAGAAGAAGAAGATACACTAGACCATAACCCCAATTATGACACAACCACCTAATTATGATCCTAGTCCTCCCAACACTGCCTCTTCAACTCTTGGCAGATAGACACTAGTACAATTTTTACAATAATGTATTTACAATGACTTAGTACAATGATACCTTTACAGTGACTGTATGCAGTGCTGCCCACTTGAAGACTTTATGTGATGAACTTCTTGCTACTGTTCTACACCTTGGTTTCTTCTCTTGTCATTCCACCCTCTGCTGCACCTTGCTTTGCTTTTCTGCCCTAGAAATTCTGGTCCTTTGCAGCCCTTGACAACACATGATCTAGCTTTTTCTTGCCTTTTAGGAGCTCGATATTGAATCTAGTGTATCTCTGTCATTTCATATCACCAATATGTGATTTTTGGTCCTATAGTATTCCTCTGAGTCATCTTTCCAATGCCACAAGTCTGACCCAATTTAGATTCTTCAAGAGAGAGTTATTCCCAATTTCTCACAATTCCCTAATTATGGAATTTTTCAGTAGAATGAATTTGTACGGCATTCCATGTGTCGCGGTTTCTTCATTTAGCTCTAAATTTGATAGAGCGCAAACTAAAGTCTATGCACTATCGACCACATATTACAGAATTCCAATCCAATACTTATAGAGAGAGTTATGACAATTTTCCCAAGGTCACTTCTTTGAGATAAATTTCAGGAGCCTGGAAAAACACTGACTTCCATAGATCATATCTCCAAAAATATTGCACTCCTTGATCTAAAATTTTCACAGGAGCTTCCTTAGGATTTCAGCTTCGACTCATAAAAATTTCCGCTTCTGAACCTTCCTAGAAAAAAATTTAGAGTGAAAATTCCACGATGACCTATTTCAGATAACGAAATCCCTTGCATAAGGAGGATATGAGGATCACAATTTATATAAATGCTTAGGCTGAGAGGGGCTTACAAACTTCAAACATGAATATTTCTCAAACCGTGAAGAATTACGTGGCATGCCATATATCAACGGAAACATCTCGACAAGTAGAAACCATCAAAAACATTCTTGAACCAGAGTATATTAATTTGGTGGGTCAAAATTCCCATGCAATATTGGGGTAGCCTCTGGTGCTGCGTGGGTTGACATCAATGACAACTGTTGATCAACAATCTCCCCCTTTGGCATTGATGGCAACACAAGTACTCCCCCTGCAATCATGACACATCTTCCTACAACATTCTCTCTCCCTTTGACATCAATGGAAAAGGGTAACTCCCACTGACACAAAAACATCTTGCAAACTTGTACACACTTCCACTCCCCCTTTATATTCTAAATAAGGAAAATCTAATGAGAACTTGGGAGAATCCAAAGCTTCTGGTGAAGATATTCCAATTCTTCATGAGTACTCTCATGATCATCAATGCTTCCTGCCCAATTTTCAACTGTAAAGGAATAAATTATGAGACTGTTACCCTTGGGATACCACAAGCCATATTCTATTGTGCCCTTTAGATATTGAAGAATTATTTTGATGGAAATAATATGTGATTCTTTTGGTGCTGCTTAGAATCTTGCTACTTGTCCAACTGCTTGCATAACATCTGGCCGGGAGGCTGTTACATATAGAAGACTACCAATCATATATTTGTACAACGTTTGATCCACATCCATAGATGAGTCATCTATGCTCAATTTGCAACCTGTTACCATCAGAGTAAGGATGGGTTTGCAATATTCCATTTTAAATTTCTTGAGAATTTCCTTGATGTACTTGGCTTGACATATAAATATTCCTTTCACTTGCTGAGATATTTGAAGCCCTAAGAAGTATGCCAGCTCACCAAGTAAAGACATCTCGAAATCACTTTGCATATTTGTAGCAAACTTCTTACTTAGTCTATCATCATTGCTACCAAATATTATATAATCCTCTTTAGCTATTAGACATGATTTAGTTGCTTCATCCAGAACATATATGTCTTTTGGAGCTCGACTTGCTGTACCCACAATTTCACCATACCTGCCTTTCCTGATTTCACATTTTGTGGAGTTGAATATTATTGTGTGTCCTTGATCACACATTTTTCCAACACTAAACAGATTGTGATTCATGTTTTCAACCAATAGAACATTCTTGGCTAGAGCATGTTTGCTTCCGAGAGTGACAGTACCTGATCCTATAAAATTTGAAGATCCATCATTTCCAAAGGACACGGTTCCATCCTTCTCTTTCAAAGATACAAATTTATTTATATCTCCAGTCATATGCATTGAGAAACTGCTATCAACATACCACACATCTTTGTTGTTTTGAGCCTTAAGAGAAAGAGTGCAATTATCAGTCTTCTTCTTCTTCCATGTTCGTTTGTTCTGTGACTTCGAAGATTCTTTTGGAGGATTTTCAAGTTTGCATTCTCTGGCTATGTGTCCAAGGTTTCGACATTTGTAACATTCAATATTATTCTTAAATGTTCAAATCTATTGATGTTTCATTGAGCCCTGGGAGGTTCATATTTGACAGATCTCCTGGAATTGTATTCGTTCCTGGGGTACGTGCGACATTCTACAGCTTTATGACCAAAATTTCCACATGAATAACAATAGCCATTAAAAATATGTTGGTACTTGGATGGAAATATTCGTCGAGGAATTGTCTTCCAAGGTTTTTCTTGCGAATCTTGTCCAATGAAGTCTAGATGCATGTCAAATCTCATAGGTTCATTATATTTTGTTGTAGAAGGTCCTGCTTCTTCTTCTTTGTAACTGATGCCAGTTTTGTCATTGTAAGATTGTTGATTGTTGATGAGTTATTCCAATGCCCTTGAGATATTGGCATAGTTTTGGATAGTTTTTCCTTTATTCACTTCCTTACGCAGCAAGACTACTTCGGCTTCTAATTCTTCCTTTTCTTGGTTTCTTTCTTCCAACTTCTTTTGAAGTGACTCTTCAATGCATTTGTGTTCTTCAAATTCAATTTTGAGACCTTGAACTTGTTCTTCAAGAGTATTGGAACAAATCTTCTCTGCCTTGAGCTCTTTTATAAGTTTGATTGCTTCCTTAGAAAATTATTCTATGGTCAATCCTTCTTCTTTGTTGTTTGATACTTCTTGTTTATTGTGCTTGGCCATAAACAATACTCTCTCATTGGCTTCTTCTTCGCTATAATTGTCTTCATCGGGTGATGAGCTATCTTCTTTAGAGAGGAAGTTCCTTTTGGATCCTTGTTTGTTGAATTTATAAAAGCATTTCTTTCCTTTTGAGTTGTCATCACTTATGTTCATACATTTTGATGCGAAATTCCCAACCTCACCACAGCCGAAACATATCAATGGAAGTTTACCTTTGAGTTTTCCCTTACCAATTTTTAGTTTTGTCGTAAAATAAGCATATTATTCATCTGAAAGACCTTCTTCATCATCTCCCTTTTCTTCACACTTGCAGGTGCATGTCTTTTCAATTGAAGGTTATTTGTCCTTATTGGTTTTCTTAGATGCAACGAACGCAGTTTCTAGATGCGAAGTACCCTCTTATTCATCGTCTCATTTCATATGCTATGAGAACTCCATGTAATTCCTCTTTGCTGAGTTTGTATAGATTTGTACTGTATTCTAAGATCGATAACTTTGGGTTGAATCTCCCTGGTAATGTTCTAAGAATATTTCGTACAATAGTCTTCTCATCAACTGGCTCTCCCAATCCTTTTAGAGTATTGGTTATTTCATCAACGTATTGGAAGTATGCAGCAATGTTGTAATCTTCTTTAATTCTTAGTTGCTCAAATTTTTCTCTATAGATTTGAAGCTTTGCTTCTTTGACATTTGTGTCACCTACATATATATTATCAATCTTGTCCCATACATTTTTTGCGATTTTACAAACCAACACCTTATGATAAGCAGATTAAATAAGTCCACTGATAATAATATTCTTTGCTTTTGAATCATTTACCAAATTATTCTTACCTTGTTCATCCGTGGTTGATGTAAATCCATTTTGAACAGTGTCCCATACTTCGTAACCTTGCGCCAAGAGATAGACCTCCATTCTTCCTTTCCAGAGTGCATAATTATTTTCATCAAATAGAGGTACACCATTCTTGGTATGCTCCATGACCTCCATCCAGCTATTAAATTGCTATTGAAGGAACCAAACCCTGATACGAATTGTTGGAAATACTGAGAGGGGGGTGAATTAGTATTCCTTTCAATTAAAGAATTAATAAATCTTGAATTATTATCAGTGTTTGTACAATGATAGCAGCAAACAAAAGGAACACAAATGCAGATAGTTTTTAAGGTGGAAACCCACTCCGGGAAAAAAACCACCAAATGCTTTTCTAATAATTCTTTAATATTCAACTCCAATTGAAAATAAAGCTCCAACTTCCTAGAATCTAGAAAAGCATTCTTCTCCAGCTCCCACTAGATGGACGCTCCAATGCCCAAGATTCTTTAGTAGTCAACTGAACGGATGCCTCAACACCCAATGAGCTACAACTCACCCTAGCACCACCCTACCACCCTATAGAAGAATAAAAGAAGAATGGACTCCCGTACCAGGGAAAATGGTCCACTTTACAATGATATAGAATGATTTAGAAGAAGAAGATACACTAGACCATAACCCCAACTATGACACAACCATCTAATGATGATCCTAGACCTCTCGACACTACCTCTTCAACTCTTGGCAGATAGACACTAGTACAATTTTTACAATAATGTATTTACAATGACTTAGTACAATGATACCTTTACAGTGACTGTATGCAATGCTGCCCACTTGAAGACATTATGTGATGAAATTATTGCTACTGTTCTACACCTTGGTTTTTTCTCTTTTCATGCTACCCTTTGCCGCACCTTGCTTTTCTTTTCTGCCCTAGAAATTTTGGTCCTTTGCAGCCCTTGACAACACATGATCTAGCTTTTTCTTGCCTTCTAGGAGCTCGATATTGAATCTAGTATATATATATATATATCATTTCATATCCCCAATATGTGATTTTCAGTCATGTATTATTCCTCTGAGTTTTATTTCCAATGCCATAGGTCTGACCCAATTTGGATTCTTCAAGAGAGAGTTATGCCCAATCTCTCACAATTCCCTAATTATGGATTGTTTTAGTAGAGAGAACTTGTACGGCATGAAAAGTGTCACTGTTTCTTCATTTGTCTTTGAAATTGATAGGGAGAAAACTACAGTCTGTGTAATATCTACCACTTTTTACAGAATTCCAATCTGATACTCAGAGGGAGAGTTATGATGATTTTCCCACGATCACTTCTTTGAGATGAATTTCAGGAGCCTGCAAAAACACTGACTTCCACAGATCATATCTCCGAAAATATTTCACACCTTGATCTGAAATTTTCATAGGATTTTCCTTAGGATTTTTTATTTTCCTCATAAAAATTTCCACTTCTGAACCTTTGTAGAATAAAATTTAGAGCGAAAATTCCACGATGACTTGTTTCAGATAGCGAAATCCCTTGCATAAGGAGGATATGAGGATCACAATTTATATAAATGCTTAGGTTGAGAGGGGCTTCAAAAAGTGAATGTGGGAGGGATTTTAGGAGCTTAAAAAATATTAATTATGACTTTTAAATGACCCATGCCACAACCCCATGGGTTTTTAGCCCACTAACTGGGGTTATAAACTTCAAACATGAATATCTCTCAAACCGTGAAGAATTACATGGCGTGCCATATATCAACAGAAACATATCGACATGTAGAAACCATAAAAATAATTATTGACCCAGAATATATTAATTTTGTAGGTCAAAATTCCCATACAGTATTGGGGTAGCCCTTGGTGCTGCTTGGGTTGACATCAATGACAACTGCTGATCAAAAGTCCCAGAATTGGTTTAATTTTGCATATGGTTAATAAGACCTAAGTTTTGCTTGTTTTGATGAGTAAATGTACTTGTTTTTAATAGCTATAATGATTGTTCTATCATTGGTATTTATATTCTTATATGATTATTATAAGAATGGTTATTTGAAAGATCTAATTATGGATATTATCACATTTTCATTAATGAATGCCTATTTCATGAATGTATGACCTAACTGGTGTTATGACAGATATTGTGAGAAGACATTGGTCCTTCTTTTTAAAGCTCATATAATTTTTCAGATCCTTATGTTTAGATGTGCATTCATGACCTGTAGGTTTCATGTTTACCATGTGTTTGATAAAATGGCAGTACTAGTTTGGAAGAGCCAGGTCAAGTCCCAACTCAAGTTTTGGTTTATAAGCTTTGTTTATATGTCTCTCATAATTTCTATAATTATCATTGAGTTCTAGGAAGAGGCATCAGTCCTAGCCCTAAAAAGGGGCTCAGAATATGGGGTCACTGGAATAGAAATCACTCGAAAAATCCATTGTTGCCGGTAGATAGGCCTATGAGAGAAACCAGAGGCTTACAGTCACTTGTGTGCCTTAACAAGAGAGCTACTAAGGCTCTAATATAGTGAAAAAGACATTTATCATAAGGGTTGGATACCTAGAGGGGTTGGTTTTTTCTCGGAGATCCTGTAACAACTAAGGGAAGCTATTAAAGTATTAAGTTGTTGATTCCATTTCCTTAAGGTCTTATAGGAGGTTGAGCCTTATCATAGTGACCCTCTGCTCATGTTTACCCCAGGAAAACCAATGAAAGTGGATAAATGTGGCAGGAGGCATGTTACAGGGTGGTATTAGAGTGGGTTGAACTATATTTGGGTAGATTCTCATGTTGTCAATATATGGTTATCATACATGGGGTTATGGTACATAGTTTATATGGTCATGCATGCTGTTGTTATATTGTTATGATTATGATTATACATGTATCATGCTAATGTGGATTGATCTTGAAGATGATATGAGCCTCCCTGAACATAAATGAGGTTTAGATTTGATTCAGGTATCTATTTGGTTTATTTGACATGGTATACTTGCAGGAAGAAGAAAAGAAAATATGATGAGAAAAATGGTTGACTAAAGTTCTCATGACTCTCCCTATAGATCAATTGGGTAGCAAGAAGATTATTATTTTCCTTGTATATAAAATAAATTTAGGAGCTTGAGGTTAGATATTATACAAAGAAGATAATGAGAGGTTGGTTGAGGCTTAGGAATGACTTGCAAGGGCTCAGGAGAAGCAGGTAGAAGTCGATGCAGTGATTCTTCAAAGCTTATTAGAGTTGGAGATACAAGGACGGTTGAGGATCAATCAATAGTAGGAAGAAAAAACTAATGGATCTTGTGGTAGCAGGTCTTGGTCTAGATACAAGTTAAAGGTGGAAAATCATTGGATACACCAGACAAGAGGACTTGTATGTATGGGAATCACTCTACTTCCTCATCTAAAATACATCATCACAGTCATCACCATCATCATCCTTACAAGAGGAGGGAGTATTTTCTAGAGGAGTTCAAGAAAGTGAAGCCTCCTACATTCGACGGAGAGATGAAGAATTTAGAAGACACAAAGGCATGGTTTCTTGGGATGAATAAATTCATCATATTTCATATATACTCAGAGAACATGAAATCCAAGATATCCACCTTCAGTCTTAAAGGGAAAGAAAATATTTGGTGGGAATATGTGAAGAATGTCAAAGGAATTCAGGAAGAAGACTTGAATTGGGATGAGTTTGAGAGGCTCTTAAAGAAGCAGTACCTATTGGAGAGGTACTATGATGATAAAGCTAAGGGGTTTGATGAGTTTTAGATGGGTTCTATGAGAGATAATGGGTATACTAGAAGGTTCTTGTATCGGTTGAGGTATGTGCCTTATCTCAAGGATGAGAAAGCTAAGATACTAAGATTCATAAGTAGATTTACAACAACATATAGAGACTGGATTTAGTCTGATGAACCTAGATTTTTGGAAGAGGTCATCCATGATCTGAAAGCACAAGAACAAAGATGAGCCTAAAGTGTGATTTGAAAGGAATTGAGAAATTTAAAGGGAAGTGGCCAGCAAAGTGGGGAATACCTTAGGATGCAGGTGAGAAATAAAACGTGGTTCCTTACAAGGATTTCAATTCAGTTGAGAAGGGACATGGATCGCAACATGCAGAGCCACATAACAAAGGTGATAATACAGGACCATTGCAGTGTTGGACATGTGGCAAAGATAATCACAAGAAGGATTGACCATTGTACTAGGGTGGTGGGCCTTAGATATATAGTGCTCAGGAGGCACAAAATGTTGGGGATGTTTGTGATACCATTCCTCGAATTTATGCAGTTGTGGATAATAAGTAGGCAAATAATGAGGAATCCATTATTAAGATGGAAGGTATGCTCATTGGTCACTTTTTTTATATTTTGATTGATCTTAGATCTAATTATAGTTATGTTAATCCTGACCTGGAGGATAAGTGTGACTTGAGTAAAGAAGTGAATGCAGATTCTTTTTTGGTGTAGTTGGATATAGGTACTAAGAATAGAGTTTATAATTCGGTAAGATCTTGTGCATTTAAATTGAATGGCATGCCTACAACATAACATTTAAATGTACTACCATTAGGATTGTATAGCATGATTTTAGGTATGGACTGGTTGTATCTTCACAATACCAAAGTAGATCTATATGACAAGGTTACTGAGTGCTTGGATCATAATGGGGAAAAGAGAATCATGTAGGGAAAGAAGAATCCTACATTAGCTAGGATGGTCACAACTATGCAGGCTAAGAGGTGTCGAAGGAAAGGGTGTGATATTTTCAGTTCATATTTCTAGTGACAAGGGTAAGGATGTAGAGGATGCATAAATATTCAAGAGTTACCCTATATTTCAGTAGTTTCAAGATGTGTTTCTAGCAGATATTCTAGATTTTCCTTCTCACAAGGAAGTGAAATTTTCTATTGAGTTGGTACCAGGGGATGCACCAACGTCAAAGGAACCTTACAGGATGAGCACACCAGATTTAGTGGAATTGAAGTTGTAGGTGAAGGAAATGATTGATAAAGGATACATTATGCCAAGTGTATGATCCGATGCTCAAAAATATGTTCAAAAATGAAATTTTTTGGAATGGATCGAAACCTATGCACTTGCGTAGATATCCTCGTTCTGAATCTAGCGAAAATCATTTTGCAGAAAAATGACATTGTATTCTCCAAAAAATGAGTTATGTTCATTTTCCTAAAGAATTTTTTTTTTGGCAAAAGTTGTGTAGGCTACCCAGTCAGTAGTCCATACAACTAACTGGGCCTATTGACTGGGCCTGTTGACTGGGCTCCATTGGGCCAATCATATTTCTCCACTTTTCCAAATATTACTAGCATTGATTTGGTTGCATTTTATTGGTTTATTGGGTGGCCAACCACAGGCTGCCACATGGCCCAATCGGAGGCTTCCACGTGACAGCATGGGGGACACCAAAATCGGTTAGAAGTTTGAATAGCCTCCATGGAAGTCAAACCTCTAACCTCTTATAAAACAATGCAATGCCATAATCAGATGAGATAACCGATGGTCCTTGTTAAACCTACAACCCAAACCATACTTAAATTTTTGGCGATAGAGTTAATGGGGTAATGGGCCAAGGATTAGCGTCGGATCCCCCAAAAAACCTTACCTTATGAATTTGGCATGGAACCATGGGCACAAAGGCAGAGAAGGGTAGGGCCTCGGTTTATTAACTAAAATTTTGGAGTTTAGGCCTTAGCGGAAATTTTATCCACCCCATAAATTTTGTCGGATTTCCATCAAAATATCACTCTGTTAGCGGAATTTGGGGCGAAAATGTAGGCTGGTGCCAAAATATATTTGTATGGTATCGATGGCTTTGATCCCATAAATTTTTTTTCACTTGGTCAATTTTTACGGAGGATATGATAGCACATTATGAGGGTACAAAGAGCAACACCTTCTTTAGCCAATTGATAAATCTCAAACAAAAGGGTTTAGTGGGGGAGCACATCGAGGACTTCCAAAAATTGGATATAAGGGTAACTGATATTCCAGAGAAACACAAGATTGATGTCTTCATAGGGATTTTAAAGGATAACATCCAACATGAAGTTCGCGTCTGGGAACCTTATTCATTGGAGAAGGTATTTAGGTTGGAAAGAAAAAATGAATGTAAAATTATGGCGACAAGGAAGCCTACCACTCACATCTATAAAGATGGAAGTGTTGCTACTCCTATACTTCCACAACCTACAAGGTTGACACCACAACAATTGGAAAAAAAGAAGAGAAAAATGGCTTTTATACAGTTGTGATAGCAAATACACTAAAGGTCATGAGTGTGCTGAGAAGAAATTATTTTACATAGATTGTGAAGAGGAGGAAGAAAATGAGCAAGAAACTTCAAAAGAAGAGGATATACACTAGGAACCAACCCTAGAAGAAGAAGAAGAAATGAGTCTGATTATATTGTGTAATGCATTGGTAGGAATTAGCACTCCTCAAACTATCAAGATAGAAGGACATATAAAGAATAAAAAGGTAATAGTGTTGATTGATTCGGGTAGTACTCATAATTTTATTCATTTTAAGGTAGTCAAGGAATTGAATTGTTTCCTATACCCAACACCAGAATGTCAAGTGATGGTTGCAAATGGAGGAACTATAAATTGCTCTGGAAAATGCCATAATATCAAGCTATTCATGGGAGAATATGTATTGAATAGTCCAATGCTTTCCATTCCAATGGGAGGTGTTGATGTTGTACTAGGAGTACAATAGTTATAATCTTTGGGGATGGTAGCTTTTAATTTTCAAGAACTTTTCTTGCAATTTTTTTCGGAAGGAAAGGAAATCGAATTACCGAGTATCGCAGGGAAGCCAGGAAAGATAATAAGCTCTAATGTCATAAAAAAGCTTCTGACGAAAGAATAACGAGGTGTAATTGCACAGTTATGCTCACTAGAAGTTCCAACATCAAAATCATCTATTTCTCCAGATCTCCAAAAAGTCTTGGACAATCATTCCAAGGTGTTTGAAACTCCCAAAGGACTTCCACTATTCGCGATTATGATCATGCTATTCATTTTATTCCAGGAAGTGTTCCTCCAAACATCATGCCTTATAGATATCCTATGTCCAAAAGAGCGAAATTGAACGTATGATTGCACAAATGTTAGACGTTGGTATAATTCAACCTAGTCAAAGTTCTTTCTCTGCTCCAGTAGTATTGGTGCACAAGAAGGATGGATCATGGCACATGTGTCCAGATTATAGAGAGCTCAATAAGCTCACTATTAAATATAAATTTCTCATTCCCGTGATTGATGAATTATTGGATGAATTATGTGGAGTAATTTATTTTACTAAGTTGGATATTTGTTCAGGATATCATCAAATTAGAATGAAGACTGAAGATATTCTAAAAACAAAATTTCGAACTCATGAGGGTCATTATGAATTTTTGGTCATGCCTTTTGGCCTTACCAATGCACCTTCTACATTTCAAGGGTTGATGAATTCCATTTTCAAACCCTTCCTTAGAAAATTTGTGATAGTATTTTTTGATGCTATACTAATCTACAACAAGTCTTGGAAGGATCATGTTCGACATGTTGACAGGGTGCTCAAACTATTAGAGTTGAAACAATTATATGAAAAAACATCCAAATGTTTCTTTGGAGTAACAGAGTTGGAATATTTGGGTCATATTTGATCTCACGAGGGTGTTAAAGTAGACCTTAACAAAATTAAAGGCATTAAGGAATGGAAAATCCCCACAACCATAAAGCAGTTGCGCAGATTTCTTGGGTTAACAATGTATTATTGTAAGTTTGTTAAGAATTATGGGAGAATAGCAGCACCTCTAACAAAATTATTGAAGAAAGATGCATTTTCATGGAGTACTAAAGCAACTAAGGCCTTTGAACATCTTAAAGAGGCAATGTGCCTAGCACCAATCTTAGCTACGCCAGACTTCACAAAAACCTTTATTGTGGAAAGTGATTCCTCAAGAAATGGAATTGGTGCCATTTTAATGCAAGAAGGAAGACCCATTGCTTTTGTAAGTCATCCAATCAAAGGAAAGTATTTACAAAAGGCTATTTATGAGAAGGAAATGTTGGCAATACTACATGCACTAAATAAATGGTGACCTTACCTAATGGGAAGACACTTCAAGGTAAAAATTGATCATGATAGTCTTAAACACTTTTTGGAACAAATCCTGTCTTCATAAGAGCAGCAAAAATGGGTCACAAAGATGTTGGGTTATGAATTTGAAATCATCTACAAAAAAAGGGAAGCTAAATGTTGTTGTAGATGCACTCTCAAGAAAGGATGAAGAGGTGGAAACATTGCTTTATGCCATTTCTATTATCCAACCAAATTGGATAACTGAAGAAAGGGATGAATGGAAGAAGGATGAAGAAGTGTGGACACTCATTCAAAAGTTGCAGCAAGATCCTAGTACATCTGATACATTTAGTTGGAAAAATGATTCCTTATGGTACAAATATCGCTTATATATTTGCAAGAATTCCCAACTAAAACAAAATATTCTTTTAGAATTTCACACTTGTCCTTTAGGAGGACACTCAGGATTTTTAAAAACTTACCACAGGGTGAAGAAATAATTTTTTTGGGATGGCCTAAAATCTGATATTCAAAATTTTGTGGCGGAATGTTTGGTTTGCCAGCAAAATAAAGTTGAAACAATTAAGACCCCGAGTCTTCTACAACATTTATCCATTCCAAGTCAACATTGGGATGAGATTTCAATGGATTTTATCATAGGTTTACCTAAGTCCAAAGGAAAGAGTGTCATCATGGTGGTAGTTGATAGACTTACCAAGTACGCACACTTTGTGCATTATCTCATCCATTTAAAAGAAGTACAATTGCTACTGCATTTATGGAAACAATTCAAAAGCTACATGGAAACTCAAAGATTATTGTAAGTGACAGAGATCCCATTTTTACAAAAAGAAATTGGACGGAATTATTTTCTTATTTGGGTACTCAACTAGCTCATAGCTCATCTTATCATCCTCAATCTGATGGTCAAACTGAGATAGTGAATAAATGTTTGGAAGGATATCTTTGTTGTTTTGTATCTGATAAGCAAGCACAATGGGTCAAGTGGTTACCTCTCGTTGAATGGTGTTATAACACTTCCTTCCATACTGCAGCAAAAATGACCCCATTTATGGCACTTTATGGATATCATCCACCATCCATTACATCTTCTTTAAGGGAAAATTATAGGGTTCAAGCAATGGAATATCACATCTAGCATCAACAAGAAGTTCTCCAACTCTTAAAGGATAACCTAAATTTTGCACAAAATTGAATGAAACAACAGGCATATCAACATCGCAGCGAGAGAAGTTTTGATTTAGGAGACTGGGTATTTTTACGGCTACAAACATACAAACAAATGTCCCTCAAGCAAGCTAAGAAGGATAATAAATTATCGCCAAAGTACTATGGTCCTTACAAGGTGTTGCAAAATATTGGTACTATGGCATACAAATTGGAGCTTCCTGCTTCATCGCAAGTGCATCCAGTTTACCATGTTTCATGATTAAAGAAGGTTATAGGGGACAAACTTCCAGTTCAAAAAATATTTCCAGAACTTTATGAGGATGGAAAAACCATATTGGAACCTGAAGCAGTCATGGAAACAAGAACTCGACAACTATGAAATCGATAAATTTCAGAGTATCTGATAAAATGGAAGAACTTACCCACTGGAGATTCTGCATGGGAGGATGAGAATTTTATACAGAAACACTCGAAGCTACTCAAGCGTTGAGGACAACACTTTTTTGAAGGAGAGGAGCATGTTAGGTCCCTATATTACTAGTATAGTCCCTTATTGTTGTTAGTCTAACGCCCTTATTGTTATCGTTGTACCCCTGTAACCCCCATATTGTTATTATTATGCCCCTGTAACCCCCATGTTGTTACTATTGTGCCCTTACATTATTATTGTTAGGTCGGCTAGGATTACATTGTGGCCCCATGGACTCCTATATATAGAAAGGAGGTTTGGTCATTTGTATGATTTAGGAATTGTTCATTTATGTAATGTATTGGAGGTTGCCCCCTTGAAGTGGCTGATTTCTAAGGCATTGATCTCTCTTTTCTTCTATTTTTGGAGCTGTTTTCATAAAAAATTGTACTGCAAGATTCAAAACATCAAAGATGATGTAAGAAAGATTCAACTGGCTTCATTAAGGTTGGAAAGTGATGGTTTGATTTGGTGGGAAGCCAAAACAAAAGAGGATATGAAAAATCATGGTAAGGTCTCAACCCCTTGGATAGATTTTATGGTTGAACTTAGAATACAATTTTATCCATTATCTTATATGTAGAAGGCTATTATGGATTGGTAGAATTTTAGACAACTAAAAGGTCAAAGTATGCAAAGTTACACCCAAGAGTTTAGAAGAATATCTCTAATTTTAGGTGTATTTTTGTCATCACAAGACACCTTGTTGAAATATATTGGGGGCTTACACAGTTATTTAATACATACTATCCTTATGTTTAATCCTACAAGTTTATATGAGGTTTGTGTTCAGGAAACACATCTTGAAGCAAGAGGGAAAAAAATTTCACAAGAGGGTATCAAAAATCCATTTCAAAGTGGAGAAAAAGGAAAGAGTAAATCCATGGGGAAAGGAAAGAATAATGCATCCATCAAGAAGGAAGGAGAAAAATTAAAATGAAAGTATTTTTTCAAAGAGGTTCATGATGAAGCTCATTGTTGGAAGCTTCATCCTGAGATGAAACCAAAGAATTTTAACAACAAAGGGAAACAAAAGACAATTGCAACTACACAACATGACTTAGGCTCCGATTTGGGAGATGAAGCAAATATCACATCAATGGGAATGAAAGGTAAGGACATATAAAGCACTAGTTCTTCAAATTTTCCTAATGATACTCAAGATGAGAAAACAAGAATTGAACCTTTCCATATTTGGGTTATTTTAAAGCATACCAAAATTTATACACTCTTTGATAATGGCTCACAAGAAAGTTTTACTTCCAAAGACTTAATAAAGAAGTTAAAGTTAGATATCATTCCTCATCCAAGACCATATCCTTTAGGTTGGATATGCAAGAATGAAAACTTACAAGCGACAAGGAAATTCATATTTAGCTTTGCAATTACAACAAACTTTCTTGATGAAGTTGAACATGATGTAGTTCCACTTGATATTTCCGATATTGTTTTGGGAAGCCCATATCTTTATGATAGGAAAGATAATTTTCATCGCCATGAACACAAGTATCACTTGTTCAAAGATGGTATTGAGTACATTGTTAGAGCACATCGATAGAAACTAAATCTTTCACTTGTAAATGTTGGACAAATGAAGAAACTTATTAACTCTAGCAAGAATTTTGTGCTTCTAATGGTCAAACAAAAGAATGATGTTGAGAATGAAGATTTTCAAGGTTGTGAGTCAATATTAAAATCTGATTTGGTTGAGGTTGTTAACCAATATGATGAGATGTTTCAGGAGCCCAAAGGATTTCCTCCCAAGAGGGGAATCCAACATGAAATACAATTACAGAAAAATTATCCTCTTCTTAACATTGGCATTTACAAGATGTCAGTGATGGAAAGTGCATAAATTAAAAAGTAAATTCAAGAGTTGTTAGAAAAATGGATCAACAAACCAATTACTTCTCCATGTAGGTCACCTATTGTTTTGGTGCCAAATAAGGATGGAACATGGCACATGTGTGTGGACTTCCATGCATTAAAAAATATTATGGTAAAGAACCATTACCCACTTCCTAGAATTGATGATTTACTTGATCAATTGAAAGATGCTAATTATTTTACTAAGTTGGACTTAAGGAGTGGTTATCACCAAATTAGAATTGTTGAAGGAGACATATGGAAGACAACATTCAAAACAAAGAAAGGTTTGTTTGAATGGCCAGTTATGCCTTTTGTCTTTGAAATGCTCCTGCTACTTTCATGTGTGTGATGAATGATGTATTGAGACCATTTCTAGATGATTTTATGATAGTATACTTAGACAGAATCTTAATTTTTAGTAAATATCATGAAGAACATGTCATACGTGTCAAAAAATTAATTGATGTCTTGAAGAAAGAGCAATTTTTTTTAAAGATGTCAAACTGTGAGTTTGGAAAAACTTCATTAGTGTAATTTGGTCATATTGTTGGAGGAGGTGAATTGAAAATAGATCCCTCCAAGGTTGATATCATTTTGAATTGGTCAAATCCAAAAACAGTTATGGAGGTAAGAAGATTTTTTGGAGCAACCCAATATTGGAGGAAGTTTATTGATAACTTCTTTTCTATCGTAGCTCCATTGCATGCATTGACAAGTGTGAAGCAGGTATTAGAGTGGGGAGGTAAACAAAAAAGAAATTAGATGCATTGAAGGATAAGATCAATTCAGCTCCAGTACTTACACTTCCAGACTTGAGATAGTAATTTGAAATATATAATGATGCAAGCGACTTTGCCATGTGTGCAGTCCTCATGCAACATGGTAATTCCATCTGTTTTCATTCGAAGAATTTTAATGATGCAATGATTAATTATCCGACATATGAAAAGGTATTTTATGCATTGGTGTGAAGTGTGAAAAAGTGGAAATGCTGTTTGATGGGTAAGGAAATAATCATTCACATTGATCATCAACCATTGCAATACTTGTGATCACAAACAAAGTTGCAGCAAGCAAGGAACTTTCGATGGATAGGTTTTCTTCAACAATTCCACTTGGTGATAAGGTATAAAAAAAGGTATCTATAACAAAGTTTCTGATATTATTTCTAGGAATATTTTTAGTGCTGCTACTATTCTTAAGCATAACTCTATTCTGGATGAGAGCTATGTTGAAAAATATGCTTTAGATAGTGATTTTCAAGATGTATATCCAACTTTGAGTCAAGGGACCAAGTAGAGGAATTGGATTATCATATGCATGATAACTTGTTGTACCATATTGGTAAGCTTTGTATTCCATAGGGTGAAAGATTCAATATCATAAGAGAGGCACATACTTCTCTTATTGCTAGTCATTTGGGTGTAGATAATATGGTGGCACAACTACAGAGGTATTGTTGTTGGCCTTGTATGGTTGAAAGTGTGTCATGTTTTATTAAAGGTTTTTCATTATGTGATGTCAGTAAGCCTACCAATATAAATTTAGGATCGTACACACCACTTCCAGTACCTTCTCGTCCATGGGAGAGTGTTTCTATGGAATTTGTTGGAGGTCTTCCTATGTCAAAAAGGAATCATGATTATCTTTATGAAGTTGTGGATAGATTCAACAAAATGTGCATTTTAATTCCATGTAAAATAAAATTACACCTGAACAAGCTGATCAGTTATTCTTTCATAATGTATGGGTCCATTTTGGATTTCCCACATCCATTGTTAGTGATCAATATTCTCGCTTTGTTGTGAGTTTTTGGTCAATCTTGTGGAGATTCATGGAAACCAAATTGAAAAAGAGTATAGTATTCCCTCCGCAAATAGATGGTAAAACAGAGGTGGTGAACAGGATGGTGATACATCTTCTTCATGGATATTGTAGCAAGCATCCCAAGTTGTGGGATGAACATTTTCACTATATTCAACATGCTTACAACCAGGCCAAGCACTCTTCAACTCAAACATTGTCATTTGAGGCATGTTTGGGATACTTGCCTAAATCTCCTTTGGATTTTATTTTTGGAAAATATGTTGCTATTGATGGTCATAGTGACATAGACAAAGCTAAAAATTTCATTGAACAAATCCAATTGGTACATAAAGAAGTTCAAGAACAACTAGAAGAGAGCCAAGTCAAGTACAAAACAAGGCATGACAAGCATCATGTATATCAAAATTTCCAAGTCATTGTTGAATTTTTGCTTCACATTGGCAAAGAAAGGCTTCAAGGAGAAGGTAAAAAACTAAAACCAATTTGATATGGTCCATTCAGAATTTTAGAAAAGATTGGTGATAATGCCTTTAGGTTTGATTTTCCTTCATATATGAAAATTTATGATGTTGTTAATGTTGAGAATTTAAGGTTGTATCAGCCTCCCTTGATTGAAGATCAAGGAGAGAATGTTCATATTCCTTCTATTGAGGATTTCTCTCCTGAATACCTTGAGGAACTACAACAAGATACCATTATTTAAAAAAGAAAAGGACTTCAAAACGAGGGAATGTGGAGTACCTTTGTGTGGGGCTCAAAGGAAAAAATCCAAGCAAATCCAAATGGATCAAGATTGGAAAGGTGAGGGAACTGTACCCTCATATATTGAAGAAATGAAAGTGATATTTTGGGCTCCAAAAGCTTCCAGCGGGGAGGAGTGATATGGTGCTCAAAAATATGCTCAAAAATCAAAGTTGGAAGAATGGCTCGAAACCTATGTGCTTGTGTATATCTCGTCATTCTAAATCTAGCACAACTCGTTTCGTGGAAAATCGACACCGTATGCTCCTATAAATGAGTTATTTTACTTTTCCTAAACAGGCAAATGTTGTGCAGGTTTCCCTTGGGCCTGCTGACTGGGCATGGTTGATTGGGCTCCATTGGGTCAATTATATTTCACCACTTGTCTGAATATTACTGCCACTGATTTGGTTTCATTATATTGGTTGATTGGGTGGCCAACCACAGGCTTCCACGTGGCTCAATTGGAGGCCACCACATGGCAACATGGGGGCCACAAAAAGTTATTATAATTCCAAATAGACTCCACAGGAGTTGAACCTCCGACCTCTTAGTAAACATCGCAGCGACCTAACTATATGGGCTAACTGATGGTCCTTGTTAAGCCTACGACCCAAACCATAATTAAAGTTCGAGCGACAGAGTTAATGGAGTAAGGGGTCAGGGCTTAGCCCCCCCACTGCCAAACAAACCTTACCATATGACTTTGGAAAAGAACCATGGGTGTGGAGGCAGAGAAGGGCATGGCCCCATTTTTATTAATCAAAAATTTGGATTTTAGGCCTTGGTAGAAATTTTATCCACCCCAAAAATTTCGTGGGATTCCCTCCAAGTTTTCACTCCGTTAGCAGAATTTGGGGTGAAAATGTAAGATGGCACCATATTTTGAGGGAATTATAGAGCGATTAGTAGCAAAGCTAGGGAAGCTCATAACTTCTTCAGTTTTTTTCAATTTGGGAGTAGAAAGAGGCTAGACAGGCATTTTTTATAGCTTTGAAGATGTTGGGGAAGGTTTTGAAGCCATTAGAGCATTGTAACTCATTTTAATAAACATTTTATGGGAATAATGAAAGAGGGTTAAGATTTGGAAGTTGAACCAAGAGATGTAGCCTAGGAGGGGTGAGCTCCTTCATCACTTTTTTTTTTTGTTACCGTTATTTCTTTGTTTCTCTGTTATTTATGCAATTTATGAGTTAAAATCATGTTTAAATGTGTTAAAGAATTTAAATTACGTACCTCAAAAACTCATTTAGTTTACTTGCAATTTTACACCATCCTCAAGCACATACATATTCAGATCAGTGTATCACCTTTGGGTGTGCCAGTATTGTTCGTGAAGAAGAAGGATGGTACCCTTAGATTGTAAATTGATTACAGACAACTGAAAAAGGTGAAAATCAAGAACAGGTACTCATTTTCGAAGATTGATGACTTATTTGATCAGTTGAAGGGAGCAACGGTTGTTGGGAATCAAGATTTCCATTAGACCAAACCCTGCATGTGTTAGTCAATGATCGCATCGCTAGATATAAGGATCCATGATAGGCAGTTAGTCCATGACGTAAAACACATAGGGAGCATTATTTTATCCACTGTCCAACAATATCCCCCCAAATGTGAGCCGGATGTGTATCCAACTTGTGACATATGCTCTGATACCACTTGTTGGGAATCATGATTGTTGTTAGACCAAAACCTACAGGTCTTAGTCAACAATCACATCGCCAGAGATAAGGATCCATGAGAGGTGGTTATCCCTTTTCACAAAACACAGAGGGAGCGTCGATTTATCGAATGTCCAACAACGATGTTCTCGAAGATTGATTTGAGATAAGGATACCATTAGGTAAGCATCAAAGAAGAGGACATCTAC
This sequence comes from Pinus albicaulis, assembly GCA_034641835.2. Taxonomy (NCBI): domain Eukaryota; kingdom Viridiplantae; phylum Streptophyta; class Pinopsida; order Pinales; family Pinaceae; genus Pinus; species Pinus albicaulis. Next base: position 942,964,816 of record CM076570.1, read on the forward strand.
AAGGCTTCTTTCAGGATCAGGTATGGGAATTATGAGTTTGTTGTAGTTCCATTTGGTTTGACTAATTCTCCATCTACTTTTATTTGATTGATGAATAGTGTGTTGCATCCTTATTTGGAAATTTTTTTTATTGTGCTCATTGATGATATATTGATATATTTTAAGAATGAGGAACAACATGTTGAACACTTAGTAGTGGTGTTTAGATTTATAATATAAAATCCATTATATTCCAAGCTTAGAAAATGAAATTTCTTTCATCCAGAGGTACATTAATTGGGGAATGTTGTCTCCAAAGAAGGCATAGTAGTATATCCATAAAATATAAGGGCTCTCATGGAGTGGGAAGTTCCTAGAAATGTGGATGAAGTCAAATCATTAATCGGATTAGTAAGTTACTACGGTAGGTTCATCAGTAACTTCCCACGCATTTAATTTCCTATTACATCATTGCAGAGAAAAGGTAAGAAATTTGAATGGACAGAGGAATGTGCAATGAGTTTTGAATAGTCAAAGAAATTTACAAATGATCGAGTTCTTAAGATTGTAGATCCGGATAAAGAGTTCATAGTGTGTACATATCCTTGTAAGAGTGGGCTTGGTGGAGTCCTTATGCTGGAGGGATGGGTGATATTCTATGATTCTAGGAAACTGGATGAGCATGAACATAAATATGTGACTCATGATCTCAATTTGGAAACTATTATTCATGCCTTGAAGATGTGGAGGAATTATCTTATCGGCAGGATGTTTGTATTGAGGAGTGATCATAGTGGGTTGAGATATTTGTTTGACCAACCGAATATAAATGTTAAGCAAGATAGATGGTTGGCTACCCTTAGGGATTTTGACTTCGAGATTAGATACATCAAGGGTAAGGAGAACATGGCTGTATATGCTCTCAACAAGAGATTGCAAATGAATCATGTTACAAAAGTGAGCCCATATGGGCTAGATTTAGAAGATCGAATCTTATAGGCAGGAAAACAAGATGATAGGTACATGGAGATTATGCACAAGTTACAACAGGGTACAAGTGATTAGGATGTGGACCATCATCTCACAACATATGGCTTAGTGAGATTCATGGACAGTTTCTATGTGTCGGATGATAGTGAACTCAAGAATATTATCTTGAGGGAGTTTCATGTCAAGCCATATTCAGGTCACCCAGGATAGTAGAAGACATTGAAAGCAGTGAAGAAGTTCTACTATTGGCTGAATCTGAAGAAGGAAGTGGTTGATTTTATGGATAGATGTTTGGGATGTTAGCGGCATGTGAAAGCAGATTGTAAGCATCTAGGTGGGTTGCTTAAGCATATTTAGATTCCATAGTTGAAATACGAGGTCATTTCCATGGATTTCATTACAGGTCTTCCAAGGAAATCAAGGCAACATGATTATATCATGGTTATGATTTATAGCCTTTCAACAAGGTAGTTCACTTCATTCTAGTGAAGACTACTCATTTAGCTAGTGGGGTAGCACAAGTATTCATTAGGGAGATAGTAAGTATACATGGTGTGTTCCAAAGAATATTGTGTCAAACAGGGATGCTAAGTTCACTTCCAAGTTTTGGAAGGAGTTGTTTGCAAGTTTGGGGACAAAGTTGGCATTCACTACAAATTATCATTCACATACAGATGGATAGAAAGAGAGGTTTAACATGATTCTAGAGGATATGTTGAGGATGTATTCCATGCACCAACAAAGGAGATTGGTAGTAGTACCTTCCATTGGTCAAGTTTTAGGACTGCAATAATTATTAGGAGTCACTAACGATGATTTTTTTTGAGGTACTCTATGGGTGGATAACACTCCCATCAGCTGGAGTGATCCAGTGAATAAGTTACCTATTGGACCAAACATGTTGGTAGACATGGAACAGGAAATTCAAGTTATAAAGAAGAATCTAAAGGAAACAAAGGATAGGAAAAAATGTTATGCACACCATCACAGGGAATTTAAGGAGCTTCAAATTGGGTAGCATGTGTACTTGCACATCAAGACTAAGAGGAGCTCCTTAAGGATCGAAGCATGTGCCAAGTTGGCACCACATTATTATGGGCCTTTTAAGATCCTTGATAGGATTGGACCAGTGGCCTACAAAATTGCACTACCTCTGACAATGAAATTCCATGATGTTTTCCTTGTTCATTGCTTAAAATACATGTAAAGGATGTTGATCATGTTATTGATTGGTATGTATTGCAGGTGGAACCAGAAGGAGAAATCTATCTAGAACCTATGTGCATATTGCAGTGGAAGTAACTCATGCTCTGAAACCGATCAATCGAGAAATTTAAAAAGCAATAGAAGAACTTTGTTCCAAATGAAGCTACATGGGATATGGATGATCATATGTGGGCTATGTATCCTTCATTGTTTTCCGGTTGAGGAAAAGTAGTTTTGGTATTTGTACATATTTATGTATAGTTTCTATTGTAAATACCACAATGAGCTATATTATAAAGCTTCAATAAGTGGTATGGTTTTCATGTTGGCATGCTTGTCATGATGGTTTTGATTTTGATAAATATGTTATTGTAAATACTGGAGTGAGCTGGGTTATAAAGCTCCATAGGAAGTATTTTTTTAGTTTTCAACAATTTTTCTAGTTGTAGGTATCATAGAACACTGAGGATAGTGTTCCCCTAGGGGGAGGGGTCTGTAATATACCTGGGTTAAAAGTTCATTTAATAAAGTTAATAAATCCAAAATAAGACCAAGTTCATGGGATACTTATTCCAAGTTGAATGTTGGGAAAAATATCCTAGTGGGCATCACTTGTTTTTTTTATGGCTAAGGAGTCATTTGCAAAGGCAATGGAAAAGGCTTTGAAAAGGAAAAAAAATATTATTGCATTTTATTTATTAAAATAAAGGAAATTAGGAGAAAAGGAAGATGAAAGGTCACAGGTTATGTGTGAGGAGGAAATTCAAGGAAAATTGAGTAAAATTAAGAAATTAGAGGCATAAAGAGTAAAAAGACATTAGAGCGTCATTTTGTAGCCTTTTGCCAATTTAGTTTCAGGATTAGTTTCAAAGAGGAGAAGATAACCAAGGGGAGAAGGAAAGCAAGCAAGCAAAGGAAGGACAAGGAAAGGAAAGGAAAGGAAGGATAATAAAGGAAAGTAAAATCAAGGATCATGTAAAGAAAAGTGGGATCAAGCAACTTCAATCGGAATACTTGCAGGTAATAGATTGCATGTATGATTTACTATATACTTTTTGCATGCATGGTATATTCATGTGTATGTTTGGTTTATTTTTTGTTGGTGGAATGGATTTTGTGAGGTTTTGATAGTGTTTTTCATCCTTGCCTTTCCATTTCTGGATAACCATGGTGTGATGGGATTCTTTCTTGGTTGAGCTTTGGATTATCGGAAGGTTTTGGATATGGGTGAGGTGGTCTCAAGAAAATCCCAAGGGTTGGGGGTGGAGATGGTTTTCTCTAGGAAGCCCTCAACAGGTGGGTGGAGATAGGAAAATTCCTCAAGGGATGGTGAAGGAATTTTGAGGCATCCAATCTCGGTTTCGTTTTATGATTTCGAGACCGAATTAGGTGAGATCATTGAATGGTGAGAGTGGTGGTAGTTTAACCTCTGGATACCCTTGATTGTTTATGGATTGGTTTATCCCATGAGATCCAACATTCATGCTTGGAATATGGTTCAAGGGTGACTGGTTGAAAGAAATATTTAGTTCAACCCAATCTATGGTCAGGTGGTATGTGGAAATCTGGACGTGGTTGGATTTTTCATATGGTTAATACGAGATAAGTTTCTCTTGATTTTGATGAGTAAATGTACTTGATTTTTTGTGGATTTGATGTTTATTCTATAATTGGTATTTATCTGGTTATATGATGGTTATAAGCATGGTTATTTGATAGATCTAAGTATGGTTATTATCACATTTTCATTAAAAAATGTGTATTTCATGAATATATGACCTCACTGGTGTTATGATGTTAGGGCCCTATATTACTAGTGTAGTCCCTTATTTTTGTTAGTATATCCCCCTTATTGTTATTTTTGTACCCCTGTAGTCCCCATATTGCTATTATTGTGCCCCATAATATCCCACTATTGTTATTGTTGTGCCCTTACATTATTGCTGTTAAGTTGGCAAGGATTATATTGTGACCCCATGGACTCCTATATATAGAAAGGAGGTTTTTTCATTTGAATCATCTAAGAATTTTTCATTTATGTAATGTAAAGGAGGTTTCCCACTCTAAGTGGCTGATTTTTCTTTTCTTCTATTTTGTGAGCTGGTTTCATAACATTTGGTATCAGAGCTTTGGATTCTAGGGTTTTGCTGCTTCAGAGAGGACATCATGGCATTTTCACTATAATTTTTTTTCTACAAAGGTTCAAAAGCTTAAAAAAACCCCATTTTCACTGAATTTGGAGGAAATTCATGGAAAAATGTCAGATCTTGGTTCGCAATATTTTATGAGATATGATTTGTGGAAGTTAGGGTTTTTGCAAGCTCCCGAATTTCATATCAAAGAGGTGACCTTGGAAAAATCGTCATAACTCTCTCTCTGAGCATCAGATTGGAATTTTGTAAAAATTAGGTGATATTAAACAGACTGTAGTTTCTTGTGCTCTGATTTCAAGGCCAAAGGAGGAAATAGTGACATGTGGGACTTCATACAAGTTCGCTCTACTGAACTAGTCCATAATTATGTCATTGTGGGAGATTGGGCATAACTTTGTCTTGAAGAATCCAAATCAGGTTAGGCCTATGGCATTGGAGATAATATTTAGAGGGATACTAAAGTATATAAGATAAAATCTCAGGGATCCTAAATTATAGAGATACATCAGTTGCAATATCGAGCTCCTCAAAAGCAAGAAAAAAGTGTGTATTTGTTTTATAAAAATTTCATAAGTCTTGTTTGAAAAATCAGTTTGAAGTGATTCCAAGGGAATATAGAAGCATAAATATCAGTATTTGGTTCTTAAATTCCCCCTAAAAATAACTCAACACCTATTAAGCCCTCATAAGGCTTTACTATGACTCATGAAGAGGAAGAAATGCAACATGATATATCAAAATTACAAGACCAAGTGCAACAAATTTCGCTCTCGCAAAGAGTAACAAAAAATGAAATGGAAGCTAAGATGGATGGTTTAAATAAAGGCATGGAAGCCAATATGGATGGCTTGAAGAAAGGCGTGGAAGTTAAGATGGATGGTTTGAATAATAACATGGAAGCAAAGATGGATGGCGTGGAGCTAAGATGGATGGCATGGAAGCTAATATCGATGTTATAGAAGGAAACATGGAAGATCTGAATAAATACATGGAAGGTTTGAAGGAATGTTTGGAAAATTTGCTACAACAAAATCTTCCTGATGGCGAAAAGGTAGTGGAGGAAACTCATGATGAGAACAAAATAAATGTTAATCATGATTTCATAGACTCTAATGTTGGATTTAAGACCCACCGTATTCTACATATAGATGTGAGGAAGTTTGGTGACAAAGATCTATGGATACTATAAATGGAAAAATACTTTGAGCTCCATAATATGCAAAACACACAAAAGGTATGCATTGCAACTTTATATTTAGAACAAAATCAGTTTGTATGGTATCAATGGCTTTGTTCGCGTAAACCACTAGTCACTTGGTCAATTTTTAGGGAGGAAATTATAGCACATTATGAGGATACAAAGAGCAACACCTTCTTTAGCCAATTGATAAATCTCAAACAAAAGGGTTCAATGATGGAGGACATTAAGGATTTACAAAAATTGAATATAATGGTAAATAATATTCGAGAGGAACATAGGATTGATGTATTCATAGGGACTCTAAATGATAACATCCAACACGAGGTTTGATTTTGGTAACCTGATACATTGGAGAAGGAATTTAGGTTGGCAAGAAAAATTGAAAGAAAAATTACGATGACAAGGAAGCCTACCACTCACAACTATAAAGATGGAAGTGTTTCTACTCCTAGACTTCCACAACCTACAAGGTTGACACCACAACAATTGGAAGAAAAAAGATAAAAATGGATTTTCTATAGTTGTGATAGAAAATACAAGAAATGTCATAAGTGTGCTGAGAATATTTTATTTTAGATAGATTGTGAAGAGGAGGAAGAAAAGGAACAAGAAACTTCAAAAGAAGAGGATATACACCAGGAACCAACCCTAGAGGAAGAAGAATTGAATCCGAACATATATTGTAATGCATTGGTAGGAATTACCACTCCTCAAACTCTTAAGATAGAAATATATATCAATAAGAAAACTTTAACAGTGCCCATAATTTTATTCATTGTAAGGTAGCCAAGGAATTGAATTGCTTCCTATACCCAGCACTAGAGTGTCAAGTGATGGTGGAAAATGTAGGAACTATAAATTTCTCTAGAAAGCGCCATAATATCAAGCTAACCATGGGGTAATACGTATTGAATATTCCAATTATTCCCATTCCAATGGGTGGTGCTTATGTTGTACTAGGAGTACAATGGTTACAACCTTTGGGGATGGTAGATTTTAATTTTCGAGAAATTTTCTTGAATTTTTTTTTCGAAAGGAAAGGAAGTTGAATTACGGGGTATCGCAGGGAAGCTGGGAAATATAATAAGCTCTAATGTCATGACAAAGCTTCTAAAGAAATAACAACGAGGAGTAGTTGCACAATTATGCTCACTAGAAGTTCCAACATCAAAATCATCTATTTCTCCAGATCTCCACAAAGTCTTGGACAATCATTCCAAGGTGTTTGAAACTCCCAAATGAATCCCACCTATACGTGATCATGATCATGCTATTCATTTTATTTTAGCAATTTTTCCTCCAAACACTAGGCCTTACATATATCCTTATGTCCAAAAGAGCGAAATTGAACGTTTGATTGCAGAAATGCTAGAGGCTGATATGATTCAACCTAGTCAAAGTTATTTCTCCGCTCCAGTAGTATTGGTGCACAAGAAGGATGGATCATGATGCATGTGTCCAGATTATAGGGAGCTCAATAAGATCACTATTAAAGATAAATTTCCCATTCCTGTGATTGATGAATTATTGGATGAATTACATGGAGCAATTTATTTCACCAAGTTGAATCTTCATTCAGGATATCATAAAATTAGAATGAAGACTGATAACATTCCTAAAACAACATTTCAAACTCATGAGGGTCATTATGAATTTTTTTTCATGCCTTTTGGCCTTACCAATGCACCTTATACATTTCAAGGGTTGATGAATTCCATTTTCAAACCCTTAGAAAACTTGTGTTAGTATTTTTTGATGATATACTAATCTACAACAGTTCTTGGAAGGATCATGCTCAACATGTTGACAGGGTTCTCAAACTATTGGAGGATAAACAATTATATGCAAAAGCCTCCAAATGTTTCTTTAGAGTACAAGAGATGGAATATCTAGGTCATATTGTATCTCAAGAGGGTGCTAAGGTAGACCCTAAAAATATTAAAGCCATTAAGGAATGGAACGACCCCACAACCATAAAGAATTTGCAAGGATTTCTTAGGTTAACAAGGTATTATTACAAGTTTGTTAAGTATTATTGGAAAATAGAAGCACCTCTAACAAAATTATTGAAAAAATATGCATTTTCATGGACTCCTGAAGCAACTAATTCCTTTGAACATCTTAAAGAGGCGATGTGCCAAGCATCGGTCTTAGCTATGCTAGACTTTACAAAAAACTTTATTGTTGAATGTGATGCCTCATGAAATGGAATTGGTGTTGTTTTAATGCAAGAAGGAAGAATCATTTCTTTTGAAAGTCATCCAATAAATGGAAAGTATTTACAGAAAGATATTTATGAGAAGGAAATGTTGGAAATACTACATGCACTAAAGAAATGGGGACCTTACCTAATGGGAAGACACTTCAAGGTAAAAATTGATCATGATAGTCTTAAATCTTTTTGAAACAAATACTATCTTTAGAAGAGCAGCAAAAATGGGTCACAAAGATGTTGGGTTATGACTTTGAAACCATCTACAAAAAAGGGAAGCTAAATTTTTTTGCAGATGCACTCTCAAGAAAGGGTGAGGATGTGGAAGCATTTCTTTGTGCCATTTCTATTATCCAACCAAATTGGATAACCAAAGCAAGGGAAGAATGGAAGAATGACGAAGAAGTATGGAAACTCGTTCAAAAGTTCCAGCAAGATCCCAATACATATGATACATTTAGTTGGAAAAATGATTCGTTATGGTACAAATATCACTTATATATTTGTAATAATTCCCAACTAAAACAAAATATTATTTTAGAATTGCACACCTCTTGCTTAGGAGGAAACTCAAGATTTTTAAAAACTTACCGCAGGGTGAAGAAGGAAGTTTTTTTGGGATGGACTTAAATATGATATTCAAAACTTTGTGGTGAAATGTTTGGTCTGCCAACAAAATAAATTTTAGACAATTAAGACCCCGACTCTACTACAACCTTTATCCATTCCAAGTCAACGGTGGGAGGAGGTTTCAATGGATTTTATCATAGGTTTACCTAAGTCTGATGGAAAGAGTTTCATCATGGTGGTAGTTGATATACATACCAAGTATGCATAATTTTGTGCATTATCTCATCCATTTAAAGCGATTACAATTCCTAATGCATTTATGGAAACAATTCAAAAGCTACATGGAAACCCAAAGATTATTGTAAGCGACAAAGATCCCATTTTCACTGGAAATTTTTGGACTAAATTATTTTCTTGTTTGGGTACTTAACTAGCTCATAGCTCATCTTATCATCCTCAATCCTATGGGAAAACTGAGATAGTGAAAATTTTTTTGGAAGGATATCTTCGTTGCTTTGTATCTGATAAACAAACACAATGGGTCAATTGGTTACCTCTAGCTAAATGGTGGTATAACACTTCCTTCCACACTGTAGAAAAAATGACCCCATTTATGACACTTTATGGATATCACCTATCGTCCATAATATCATCTTTAAGAGAAAATTCTAAGGTTCAAGCAGTGGAACATCACATTGAGCATCAACAAAAATTTCTTCAACTCTTAAAGGATAACCTAAATTTGGCACAAAATCGAATGAAACAACAAACATATCAACATCACAGCGAGAGAAGTTTTCATGTAGGCGACTGGGTATTTTTATGTCTATAAACATACAAAAAAATGTCCCTCAATCAAGCTAAGAAGGATAATAAATTATCGCCAAAGTACTATGGTTCTTACAAGGTGTTGCAAAAGATTGGTACTATGGCATACAAATTGGAGCTTCCTGCATCTTCCCGAGTGCACCCAACTTTCCATGTTTCATGCTTAAAGAAGGTTATAGGTGACAAAATTCTGATTCAAACAATATTGTCTGAACTATATGAGGAAGGAAAAATCATATTGGAACCTAAAACGGTCATGTAAACAAGAACTCAACAGCTATTAAATCGATCAATTTCAGAGCATCTCATCAAGTGGAAGGAATTACCCACTGGAGATTCCACATGGGAGGATGAGAATTTTATACAAAAGCATCCATAACTACTCAAGCGTTGAGGACAACACTTTTTGGAAAGAGAGGGGAATTTTAGGGCCCTATATTAAGAGTGTAGTCCCTTATTGTTATTTTTGTACCCTTGTAGTCCCCATATTGTTATTATTGTGCCCCACAATAGTGGGCTATTTTTATTGTTGTGCCCTTACATTATTATTATTAGGTCGGCTAGGATTATATTGTGACCCCATGGTCTCCTATATATAGAAAGGAGGATATTTCATTTGAATCATCTAATAATTATTCATTTATGTAACACAAAGGAAGTTTCCCCCTCAAAGTGGTTGATTTCTAAGTCGTTAATCTCACTTTTATTCTATTTTGTGAGTTGGTTTCATAACATATGATAGCTATTGTGAGAAGGAATTTGTCCTTCTAATTAAACCTCTTTTCAGATCCTTATGTTCAAATTTGAATTCATGACTTGTAGGTTTCATGTTTACCATGTGTTTTCATGTTTACCATGTGTTTGAATAAATTTCATTCCCGATTGGGAAGGTTCAGGTCAAGTCCTAGCTCAAGTTTTTGTTTATAAGTTTAGTTTTATGCTACTCATCATTTCTGGAAGTTTCGCTAATTTTTGGAAGGCCTGATCCCTAGCCCTGAAAAGTGGCTCAGAATTCTGGGTCATTGACATAGAACTAACTCGAAAATTCCACAGTCACTGGAAAATAGGCCTATGGGAGTGATTGGAGGCTTACAGTCACTTGCATTCCTTTTCAAGGGAGATTTTGAGGCTCTAATGCAATGAAAAAGAGAGTTGTCTTAGGGGTTGGGCACCTGGAGGGTTTGGTTTTCTCCTAGAGGTTGCGTAGCACCTGAGGAAATTCAGTGAAGTCTTAAGTTGTCGAATCCATTTCCTTAAGGTCATATAGGAGGTCGAGTCTTATCATAGTGACCCTCAACTCATGTTTCACCTAGGAAAACTAGTAAAAGTGGGTAAATGTGGGAAGAGAAGGGTTACATAAGCGATATTCATAGGTTGAACAAAATCCCAACTATCGTACACGCGAGATTATTTTATGGATTATGTAAAATATTCATTAATGTTATTCCCTATTTCTATATTACAGATTAAATATTTTCTTAAGATGGAATGTATCGATGGAAGCTCAATAGTCAAATTAAATTTCCTCCCCTGGGGGTTGAATAATTTTATGTGAAGGAAATGAGCATCCCTCAAGAGAGAATCGACATCCCACATGATGACATTAATGAAAAATTCATGCAATAAAATCATGAATTGACTAAAATCACAAATGTCACCATGGTGGTAGGAATTTGACATAACCATCAGCATAGGCTAAACGCACCAGCTCACGGCACATATTCAGTTACAGTTTAATGTAGATGCTTCTGATGCAGGATGAGAAAAATCCTCGGCAACGACACCTATGTCAGTTGAAATGTTTTTACAAGTTTAATAAGACACAGTAACATATCTGAAAATTTTGGGATTGAGTCAGTAATATCTTTACAAGAGTAATGCTTACTATGCTCGGACCAAAACATTGATCTACAAAACACACCCAAATTATAGGATAAGAGCCAATTTAGACCAAAAAATATTTATAATTTCAAAAGCGCTCAGCCCAGGTAGATAGAACTGGCCATAAAATAATGTAGGCTCCCAATTAAGCAGGGCATGAGATCATCTACTCTGATACCATGTTATACACAACCATGGCAAAGGCGGGAGTGTGAAAAATAAGAATTGAATACATATATTTTTCACATGATATCCATTTATAATACATTTTACATGATTGTTGTAGGTTTTAACCCTATACAGAAATTATCTGCAAATGAATCTTAAAGATAGAAAATAAACAATAGCGAGAGAAGAAAACATAAAAATGATATACACAAATATTTTCCCCTGGATCCCAAATCGGGACTGCCAGCTTGATTTTTCATTATATTCCTTTTAGTTTTACAAACATATATAAACATGTTGAAGCATTCATAAACCCCAATCCATTAACTCTGGATTAGAACATAATTCGTATTTCCCTTGACCGGATCTACAAAATACCAGGGTCCGAAAACCATCGTCCCCCAAAACCATGTGCAAACCCATGCACAAAACCATGGGTGGGTCCGCCCACCGAAAAAATATTTCTCGCGGTGCTGCCCTAGACCTTGACAGGGGGGGATGCTACCCCCCTTGTGACCCCCCTATTGCGCATGTGACTAATCGTGGAAAGAATATAACACATACCCAACATTCTCCCACTTGTTGTTTTCTTTCCATAGGGGGCCATAAGAGAGCTTAATCATCAGTCCAGCTCTGCAACACCCATTGTTTCTCTACACCAAGAGAACTTCTGAGTGCTCACAGACTTTGTAAATGCATCTGCAACATTCTTCAAAGTGTCCACCTTTACCAAAAACACCCTTTTATCCTCAACCATATCTCTCACAAAGTGATATTGAACATCAATGTGCTTTGTATTTGAATGATAAGAAGGGTTCTTAGCCAAGAAAATTTCACTTTGGCTATCACAACCTATCCTTATAGCTCATTGCATCAACCCCATACTTGAACACAATCTCTGCAACCAAACTACTTCCTTTCTTGCATGAGTGGCTGCAATGTATTGTGCCTCTGTAATTGAAAGAGCCACTACATATTGTCTTTTACTCATCCAACTGACTGCACCTCCAAATAGGCTAAACACATACCCACTTGTAGATCTTCTTTGGCCCAGATCTCTAGCCCAGTATGCATCAACAAAAGCACGGATGTCCAAAACTCTTTCCAATCCTGGTCTTCCCTAGTAGCACAAACCATAATCACTAGTGCCATGCAAATATCTGAAAACCCGCTTCACTACTATCCAATGCTCCTTCCCTGGTTTTGACATAAACCTACTCAATACTCCCACAACATGTGCAATGTCTGGTATAGTACGGACCATTGCATACATCAGGCTACCCATTGCACTTGCATATGGAACATAGAACATATCCTCCTCTTCCTCTTATGTCTTGGGACACTATTAAGCAGACATATTTACACCTACAGGAATAGGAACCTTCACTAGTTTACTATCCTGCATATTAAACCTCTGCAATATAGTCTTAACATACTTCCTATGGTTTAACCAGAGCTTCCTCTTTGCCCAACCTCTCTTAATTTCCATGCCCAAAATACAGTTTGTAGCACCAAGATCCTTCATATCGAATTTGGAGAACAATTGGGTCTTCAAATATTGGATAATTTCTTTTTCATTTCCAATCAACAACATATCATCTACGTACAAGAACAAATAAATAACACGGTCACCAATTAATTTAAAATAAACACAATGATCCTCCTTTCTTTTTGTGAAGCCAAGTCCCCATATATAGGTATCAAATTTCTTATACCACATCCTTGGTGACTATTTTAACCCATAAAAAGACTTCTTTAACTTGCATACCAGTTCTTTCTTACTCTTTACCATTAAGCCTTCAGGTTGCTTCATGTAGATCTCCTCTTCTAGATCCCCGTGAAGAAATATTGTCTTCACATCCATCTATTCTACCTCAAAGTCAAATGCAACAGCAACAGATAAAAGTAATCTAATAGAAGTAACCTTGGCAACAGGAGAAAAAATATCACCAAAATCAATTCCCGGCACCCGGGAATAATGTTTTGCTACCAATCGAGCTTGGTATCTCTCCACCTTTCCTTCTACATTCATCTTCTTCTTAAACACTCATTTTCTCCCGATGGGCTTCCTTCCAGTCAGTAACTCCACCGGATCCCATGCCTAATTTTTGTGCAAGGATGCCATTTCATCAACCATGTCCTCCTTCCAGAGTTTTCCATCCTCTGAATCTACTACCTCCCTAATAGTTTTGGGATCATAATCAGTTATAGTTAAAGAAAAATTTGAACATAAAAGAGATAGACTATACCTTTTTGGTTGCCTTCTTTCTCGAACTGATCTTCTCATAGTTGGAGTTTGTGGCTCTTCCTCTTTTGAATCTTCTTCTGTTGTAGAGTCTGATTCATCCTCCTTTAGCTCAAAATATATATTCTCAGGTTCCTTTGGTAGGACTTGATGTTTAACAACATCTTCCACCTCTCTAAACACCACATCTCGGCTATACACAACCTTCCTTGTTTCCAGGTTCCAAATCTTGTAACCTTTTAAATGATCATTATACCTAATAAAGATGCACCTTTCAGATTTATTATCCAACTTGGTCCTTTTCTCCTTTGGAACAAGTACATATGCATCACATCCAAATACCCTTAGATGTGAAAGAGATGGTTTCTTACCAGTCCATACCTCATGTGGAGTCTTATCCTCCAATGCTGATCAAGGTGATCTATTAACTAGGTAGCATGCAGTCTCCATTGCTTCTGCCTAGAATTCTTGTCCTAACCCGATACCACTGAGAATTCTTCTTGCCTTTTCCATCAACATTTAGTTCATTCTTTCTACAACTCTGTTTCGCTGAGGTATGTATGGATTAGTCTTTTTCTATGCTATACCATACTTTTTACAGAATTCTTCAAATTCCTTCTTGCAAAACTCTCCACCATTATCTGTCCTCAGCACCTTTATCTTCTTCTATATCTGGTTTTCCACCAGAGCCTTAAATTCTTTAAATTTGTCAAAGACTTTAGATTTATTCCTCAAGAAACATATCCATGTATTCCTTGAGAAGTCATCTATGAATGAAAGATAGTACACAAACTTTCCCAGTGATGGGACCGACGCAGGTCCGAACACATCACTTTGTACAAGCTCTAATATCTTGTTTGCCCTCTTAGCACTAGAAGGAAAACTCACCTGATTTTGCTTCCCATATACACAGTGTTCACAGAAATCGAAATCCAGAGAGAAATTAGACATACCTTGTACCACCATTTCTATGCAGTATCGAAAGGCCCTTCTCTCCAATATGTCCAAGCCTTTGATGCCATAGCATGGTCTTTTCTCCAGAGACCTCTAGGCTTTCCACTCCACTTTCAGGAACCACAAAACTGTTGCACCCATCAATAATAGTGCTACCCTGAAGCTTGTACAAATTTCCAATCCTAACTCCCCACATTAATACCAGTGCTCCCTAAACCATCTTGTAGGTATCTTTCTCAAACACTGTTTTTACACCTGCATCATCCATCTTGCTTACAAAAATCATATTTCTGGCCAATGCAGGAATATGTAGAACACCAGGAAGTGTTCTAATCCTTCCACCTTGCAGCTTCAGCTTGAATTTTCCACGTCTGAAGATTCTGGCCTTCCTATCATCTCCTAAGAAGACATCACCACCATCATACTTCTCATACTCACAGAACCACTCCCTATGGGGAGTGAAGTGAAAGGATGCACCTGAGTCAATCAACCATGACTCATGATCTACATGTGTATTTGAGGAAGAGGCCAAATATAGATCCCCACCTTCATTCGAGGTGGTTTTTGCCTCTATAGAAGAAGCATCCTCATATCCCTTTCCTTTCTCAGGAGCTTTAGATTTGTAGTCCTTTTTGTAGTGCCCTTCCTTTCCGCATTTCCAGCACACCTTTACAAACTTTCCCAGAGATTTAGATCTCCCTCTATATTTATATCTCCCACTTGAAACCTTATTATTCTTTCTGTTATGGGACCTTCCTTGTACAAACAAGGCATCTCCATTCTAGCCCTCCATATTTCTCCATCTCATTTCCTTCGACAACAAGGCTAAGATAATGTCATCAAAATTCAAGGTAGTTGTATTGCTACCTATTGCAATAACTAGGTTTTCCCATGAATCTGGCAGAGAACACAACAAAATGATGCACTTATCTTCATCTGAGATTTTAATATCAACAGATAAAAACTAACTTACCACAGTATTGAATGCATTGAACAGATGCTCTATCACCGAGTCTCCATCCTTCATCCTCAGGTTATACAGATTTTTCTGCAGGAACAATTTATTCACCAGAGACTTAGATTGGTACAAATTCCCTAGCTTATCCCACAAAGTCTTCACCGTAGCTTCCCCAGATACATTCAAGAATACTGAATCTGAGACACACAACTGTATTGTGTTCTTTGCCTTCTGATCCAATTTCTTCTAGTCTTCATCTGAAATTTCCGTTGGTTTAGTACCTGGATCTACTGCGATCCATTGATCTTTATCCACCACCAGATCCTCCATCTTGAGCTTCCACAACTCAAAACTTTGACCATTAAATTTCTCGATCTCTATCTTTCCATTGCTCGTCATCTTCTTTCACCACAAGAATCGATCCAACAGATTTCCCACTGAACAGGGTCTACCACAGGCCCGAGCAAAAAAACCCTTAGTAGCAAAGGCATCCCCTTGAAGATGAAACTGCTTTGATACAAAATTTAGGTTTTAACCCTGTACATTAATTATCTAAAAAGGAATATTAAAGACAAAAAATAAACAATAGCGAGAGCATAAAACATAAAACAAATATACACACAGATTTTCCCCTGGATCCCAAATCGAGACTACCGGCTTGATTTTTCATTATATTCCTTTTAGTGTGACAACACATTTATATACATGTTGAAGCATTCATAAACCCCAATCCATTAACCTTAGATTAGAACATAACCGTAGTTCCCTTGACCGGATCTACAAGATACTAGTGGCTGAAAACCATCGTCCCCCAAAACCATGTGAAAACCCATGCAAAAAACCACCACCAAAAAAAAAATTCCCGGGATGCTACCCCAGACCCTAACAGGGGGGCTGCCACCCCCCCATGACCGCCCTGCTATGCCTGACGCAACGTAAAATGAGTACGACTAATCGTGGAAAGAATATAACACATACCCAACAACCATTGGATTCCATATACCAAGGTCTCTTGGAATCCCTTTGACTGATCACATTCCACACCAACCCTTAGAGTATTAGGTGTCCAATATTTTCCACCTGTGCTAAAGTAGTTGAACTATTTCGATTATTTTAGTGCTTATCATATTTAGAAGTGTTGTAATGGTTCTTATGGCTATCACATCTTTGTGTACTATTATGATGGATGTAAGACATATCTTTTTTGTTTGTGTTGGTTGCAATGACTGCCACATCTTTGTGGAATATTATGCTAGATGTTATATGGATCCTTATTGTTTGTGTGTTTCTCTAATAGGGTGGTACTATTACCTCTCTCTTAGAGGCTCACTTTTCTTCCCATCCGCAATAGAAGAACCTCAACACACCTACAACCGAACACTCATCAGGCACACTCACATTATTTTTGAAGGCACATATGCATTCATTTCTCTCGCTAACAGTTAAAGGCAAGGAAAAACTTTAATAAAATGATAATTGGGTCATATTCCAGATGAGGTTCCTATCCAAAATGGTGTGAGGTATAATTGGGACCAAATATCAAGGAGACCCCTTGAATGTTGGTAGCTCCAACACTGTAATCACCTCTTTACTATCATTTAGTTATTTGTCAATGCATTGATTAAGCTCTTCATTGACAACTTGGGATTTCCACCATAGCTTCAAACTTGATACTAAAATTTCCTTATCAAAATATGATGGAAAAAATGCACAAAAATGTTTTGGATTATTGGGTTTGTATCTTAATAATTTCTTTATAGACATACATAATAATAATTTATTGACATGTGTTTCTTGCTAACAACTACTTTAACTACATCTCTAGCTTTCTCTCTCTGTGTCTTTCTTTTTACCTTGACCCTATCTCCCCCCCTCCAACTCCATGTTTTTATCCCCCTCCCTCTCTCATTCTCTCTCTTCATTTCTCTTCCACCTCCCTCTATTTCTCTCTCTCTCTCTCTCTCTCTCTCTCTCTCTGACCTCCAATGCCATCACTATATCCCTCCCTCTCTCCTTCTCTCCCCACCTTCTCTCCATCTCTCCTTCTTTGTCTCTCTATCTAAGTTGTTGCAAGAGAAGGAGCCTATGTGATCATGATAATACCTAAGGAAGAGCGTAGATTGATAGATTGAGGGTCCAAGGAAGAGTAGAGAAAGAGAAAAACAACCCATTTGTTGTATAATTGTCTTTTGTAAGTGTAAATTGCCCAAATTTTTTCTAGGCTTCTATTCCTGAGCTTAATATTTGTTTATAAGCCTTTAACAAATAACCTTGCGCCCATGATTTTGATGATATGGATATAACATTTTTTAATCATGGAGCTCAACACAGGTCTTAGGGTTTAGTTTGGAATGGGTCTTAGGGTTCCAGTCTCAGTGCTCGAAAACCAGAAACCACACTCATAATATGTGGCCTCTCCTCACTCTTCCTAGGTGTTTTGGACACCCGATAAAAACATTTTTTCTATGGTTGAAAAACACAAGTCTTCAATGCCCCAATCGATCGCTCGAATGATTACTTCAATGTTTATGCCTCCATGTAGGCTTACACAACACAATTTTAATGGCTTCAAGGCCTATCTGAAGCCTCCACATGATCATGCTTATTTGGGCCAAGAGAGCATCACAACAATACCAAAGCAAGACTTCTATGTGACAACACACTAGCCCTAGAAGGGCGAAATAATAATTTTTTTATTTTATTTGTCGATTCAAAATTTTAGAGTGATACTTGTAAGCCCATTTGGACCATCATTTTTCATGCTATATGGGACCAGACTCAAACCAATCACCCTAGCCAAAAGTTTCAAGATTCATAGAGCTCATTACAGAATTGAGGAAAAGAGGAAAAATCCCAAAGTTTTTGGCTCGATAACCAACTCTCAGATTGAGGAATTTACCCAACCCATTTCGTTTGGATAAACTAAAACTTATTAAGAGATGAGATTAACAATTTTAAATGCATTTTTAATCATTTCAGAGCAATTCTTGGCTTGAAAAATTAAAAACTTTGTGCACACAAAGTAGATTCAATAAGGAATTCATGCTTATGATCTTATCTTCATAACAGAGTAACCTAATATCCAAAGTAGCATTTCATAAAGCTACAATAAATCTTCAATAATGTTGGCTTTTGTTCCCTGTGGAAAATTTGAATAATTTTTCCATGATATAGAGGTTGATAGAAAGTATCTAATTGGTAAATCTCCATAATTCTGAATTCATCAATACTCTTAGCACTATTGATAGTTTGATTTTAAATTCAACCTTTGGACCTTGGGTTTCTTCCTTATTAATAGCTTCATCTTTTAATACAAGAATTCCATTTTTAGTATGTGCATATTCTAAATTGGAAAAATGATTATTCTTATTAGCTACAATTATGTCGCTAAATCTAACTTCTGAATGTTTTCTATGGGTAGCAACACTATTATGCCAATCATTAAGGTTTAATTTTCCATCATGCTCATTCTTTATGACAAGCTTGTTAACGAAATTGGAAACATATACTTTACCACTAGCTTTCCCTTTATTGCATTGAAGACTTCATTCATTGCATTTTTCTCTAAAATAAGCATATCAAAATAATCATTAGCACCATATCATCATATCCCTGCAGTTTGGTCTATACTTGAACAAAAAAATTGCTGTTGAAACTTGTGTTCCAATGCATAATAATCACAAGATGAAATTATAATACATACATGGTATTGGCACCTCAGTTTTTCAATTTCACTATGGTATTGTATCAATATTTTTGAGTTCAATTAATTATCAGTTATCCCCTTAAATTTAGCTTTCCCCTTTTATAAATAATTTTTTCTTCCATTTTTTAATTAAAAACTAAACCAACTTCCTTTTTTTAAATCCATTGTCCACTATATTCCTTTCCCTTTAAAAATTATTTGACTTTACAAAGTGAATATTCTACTTTGTACCAATTTAATTATCACAATTATAATGAAAAATAAGTTCAAATTATCTAGCATCGCAATTACTAAATTACCATCAAACACCTAAACAAATTCTTTAAATAAATACTTAGTCAATAATTTACAATGAAGCTTACTTCAAACCCTAACAATGTCCTTTTTCCATAACCTTGAAAAATTCCTCAAATTTGTAATTCAACCAAATAATAAAACAACTTACAATGACGACAATGTTCTTTAATAGAGAACATGGGGAGGTTATAGTTTTAGAAAATGGAATCTCTCCTTAAGAAATAGTGAATGGGTATTCTAGATATACTTCACCAAAACTTCCTTTCAAATAGACTCTTCCCACTACAAAATTTGTTGCTCTCTCAGACTTAAATATTACACACTATCTAATCACTAGATCATTGCCCGTGCAACTTTCTCCACACAAATAGAATAATCCTACTCTTCTATATCCAAAGGGACTTAAGCCTACGTTGATACCATGAAAAAATCAAAGAGAGAAATGAGACATTATGATAATTAACCTATGAGATGATAAATCATGAAAATGATTAACATATAAGATGATGCCTCATTGATTCATAAAACACATATTTATACATATAGTTTGTTTTAGAAAAAAATTAAGGATAATTCTCTCTAAATATCTAGAGAGGAATTATCTAGATCTAACTATTTTGATATTGTCAACTTTAACAACTAAAACTCTTCTAGATATTTCAAGATAACACATACTAGCTGGAGAAATTAAGTATAACCATTCAAATGATGGGCAAAGGTGAGATTGTGTTGGTATTTAGGAAGCCATAGAAGGGGAAAAGAGACGGACAAGAAGGATATTATTATACAAGTGATGATTATCCTTCAAAAGAGTACATATACCATTTAATGAGTAATCTGCTAACATCCCTACATGATCCAATGGTGGCATTTACAATGAAAAAAAATTGTTCTGATATGACACTATAACTTTTGGCTTCTTTTAACATGATAAAACCACATTCCTGAAGTTGTTTCATTTTCTCTCTAAATACTTTGGTTTTTCAGAGGGGATTTTCAAGAAGACCTTCTTTAGAGATCCGATAGTAGGCCAAATAAAGAAATTGCACATGTTACCCATATTTACTTACTCATCTCTAAAGAAGGTCGTCCTGAGTAGTTACATTGATACTTTATTGGCAACAAGGTAAGAACAACCAAAGTTTGATTTTCTCATCTAGGTTGTGAATACCTTGAGAAGGGTCCCATGGTCCTATGAATGAGTTAGTCTAGGTGCTTAAAAATTACCTACTTTGTAAGTGTATGTGCGATGAAAGAACCAATAAAGTAGTAGTGTCTTTTTGTTCTTCGATATTTGCATGTTTCTCTGTCAATTTGATCAGTTGAACTAAAATGTGACTATTTAGTAGTAAGAGAGTTACCATCAACTTCAAGATATCCAAAAAAAACAATTTTCTCAGAAAATAACTTATATATCTATCATGAATGATTTAAATATTTTGCATTTATAGGTAACTTCTAGATCTATCATGAATTATTAGACACTACATAAAATTATCTCACTGTCCAAAATAGCGTTTATGAAATCCTCTTAATATTTAGTGGTAAGATTATACAACTGATATAGGGTATGTTCCTCCAAAATTTCCTCCAAGAATTTCATAATTTTCTTGCATATTTTGAGTCCAATGG
The DNA here is from genome assembly GCA_034641835.2 of Pinus albicaulis. Lineage (NCBI taxonomy): Eukaryota > Viridiplantae > Streptophyta > Pinopsida > Pinales > Pinaceae > Pinus > Pinus albicaulis. The sequence goes on from CM076570.1 coordinate 942,985,796, forward strand.
TTGAACAACTCTATGACTTTCTTTCTAAAAAAAAATTCCTTTATTTCAAGTTCAGGACAACATCATTATCAAAATTTGAAAAATGAATGGTAGGTATCCTTACTACCCAATATTAAAATACTTCAAATTTGGTGTAAGTCTTCATCCCAATGAGATCAAGCTCCATCTATTCTAGCTTATCTTATCAATTGGAGAGATCCTCCACAAGCCAATACTGCCAATTTTATTTTTCCAGAGAAATACCCATCTCTAATTGAGTTGATATACTTACAACCACTTCATATGTATGCATTAAGAAATATTTCATATGAAGCACTATATCAACAATTTAGACACTTCAATCCTATTCAAACTCGAGTATTTGCAGTTCTTTATAACTATATGAAAATGTTTTAGTTGAAGCCCCTACTATTTTTTGTAAGACTATATGTGCTAATTTTGATTTACGATGATTACATCAAAAAGGCCCATACAATGTATTTCGATGTGTCTATATTTATCCTATAAAAGATCTTTCCAAAGAGAGATATAGATATTGGGAGAAGAAATTTGGAATAGAGACAAAAGAAAACCCAAAACTTCCTCCTACTTCGCTTTCCAAGACTCCTTTAGGTTGTGGATACTTCAAATGATCTCCATTTATTATGAATTTCACTTGGGTTGGTGAGAATGAGGCTTATCCTAACTCAAATTTATAGAGTTCTCAAGGGATTCATCTAATCTTTCCTTGTGGGCTTGAAAACTCATAAAATTACACAAGTCGACTTGAACAAATCATGTGCAAACCCACAACCATATAGAAAAATCAAAATTTCATCAGAGATAACTTGGATTTCAATGATTTTTGCTGCCTTTGGTTCATCTCAGAATTCTCTAACACCTCCATGTGTAAAATCATCGAAATGCCTCATAGTTCTACACCCACTAGCTTGGGTGAAAATCCCACAAGCTTGGTTTCTTAGCCCACAAGTCACTTTTGTGTGCCAATTCCTCCAAAACCCTCTAGCCTAGGGTTTGGAGTACCTCCCAAGCTACAATTATCAACAACCTCAACATCTAAAAACTTTCCCTTTATTCAACTAAAACTAGTTACATTCTTCAACATATCAAAGAATGTGAGTATTTTTTGTAATGGAAGATTAAATGCTATCATATTATTTGGACTTCTCAAGTTATCGAGTGAGTTCATTCAAAATTGGTGAGGATGAATAGGTTCTCAAGTTCTAAAGTTTTAAAATATTACTTGAATATTTTAAACACGGAGAACTTACTTGTAACTCACTTGTAGTATTATAATGTTCTTGTGGTTACATCAAGACATTTCTCAACATCCCTTATGAAACTCACTAAAATTTTATCTCATTTGATGGAGTGTTGTAGGAATTTAAACCAAACATGTATTTGTCAGATTTATCTATGTCGAGTGACAAAATTTCAGGTTGGATAGAATAAATTGACTAAACGTCTACTACGTTGTCTAGTAGGAGACTATCAAATAGAGCTGAAAATATTAGTATAATATTTCATATATGCATGTATTTGTTTCTCTCTAAAGGGCATTCATGTCCTTATTATAATGAGAGAATAGATGACATTGAGGTGCCCTTGAGGTACAAACATCTAGTGAAACAATGGGTACCCAAGGATCTTCCCGAAATAAACACTCATTTTTCTTTCAATGAAAGGATATACCATATTGCCCCATTGTCACTACATGGTTTGTGGCTGTTCTCCATGGATGGAATAAAGGTACGTTAAAAAGGATTAACTGAATTTATGGAGTTTGTCACACCCTATTACATCTACAATGATTGGGTGCGGCTAGTCCAATATACAAAAAATATGCAAAGATATAGAGTGGTAGAAAATTATATACAACTAAAAGATAATAATCAAAATAAAGGCGCAACTATGTATATTGATGGAATGCCAAAAGTAGCAGGGAATATTTAAGGGTTTATAAATAGTACACTGCATGTGACCATAAATGAGAAACCCAATTTCATATTCGAGGGGCGTGAAGGAAACTGTGTATTTGTACGTGCCATTAAATAAATAGTTGCAGGGTAAGCGTTTCTCATTAATTACAATTTGAATCAAATAGATACAAAAATTTCTATTATGGGGGCGGTATGTATTCAATTTTACCCAACTTGTAATGAATAGCTATTATATGTTATGATTGTCATTTACTACAATATATTATCAGACATATATTAAGTTACGGAAACATTTCAATACATCATGGTTATAATATTGTGGAAGATTGATGAAGGTCAAATGGCACCAACCTCATAGCAAGTAAACATCAATGTAATTGTACGTAAAATCATATAACCACGAGATTTATTCTAGAGTAGCATTTTATCCATTATAGAGTAATTCAAATTCATATTTTTAGGCACCATATAACTAAATGAAAGATTCACTATGCATATGACCAACTTGAGAAAATACATTCTTCATATTTTTAAAAGTATTATTTCTATACAACATGGAATATATATTCATCTTGTCATAATGCCTCTTCCAAGAGCCTTCCAAGATGATGAAGTTTTTATAAATTTAGAACCTCTTTTATTGGTCATGATATAACATGATGTTTCTATATAAATTTAGACATATTTTAGTAGCGGTTTTATTATTAATATAATGATGATTAATTTTGGATGAATTGCTTGATTTTTTTTTAATATGTCATAATGAATTCCAAATATAACATTTACAAGAAAATATTTAATTGGATAAACTTCCCCTCTTATGTAAAAATGTTTTTTTTTATTGGTCTAAAATGTTTCATCAAATTCAAATATTTAATGTTTCAATAGCTGAGGATGGTAGAATAAAATTACAAATTACACTTATTTGATAAATAGGGTGACAAGGGGAAGGCACCAACCCTAAAGAATTTTACATATGCTCGTGAAGAAGTGCTTAGTGAAGAATAAATTCTTGTGTCCACTGATCTTATCTAAACAATAAAGAGGCTTCAAATGAAGGCAAAGAAAAAATTCAATTATTTAATTCTAATTGAGTCACAGACAAGAGAGATAAGAGGCTAAATCAAAACCTTGATGGGAAAAAATTGTCAGTATGGGGTGCGAAACTCATTTAATTGTCCAATTTATTTATATATGATTTTAATTATATCATCCTTTATAAAAAAATAATTTATAGGAATTTTTGAGGGAGTACAATCCTCATGCTGCGACTATGGGGGCCGACATTGGTCGCAACATTGATGCTCCGCCTGTGACTGACACACCAGTCACTGAGACTGTTACACTTGTTTAACCACACATGTCAGGATTTTCACAGGCTAAACAACATATGCCAATAACTACACATGATGTGGTGGATGTAGAGCATGATCACATCACACAATTTGAAGTGATCTTTACTAGATCTTCTCATGTTACTAGCACGATAACACTACCAGTTTCATTTTTTTGTAGATGATGGCCATGTCCCCCTGAAATTAGAGAAACTTCCAGGTATTTAAGAAGTGTTTTAAATATTAAGTACAATCTAATTGAATTTTACATATAGTTTGTGATTATTTTAAATTGATGATAATATCATTTTGTAGGAAATGATGTATTCTATAGGCATTTATATGACCTAACCTTAGAAATATTTAGACCCACCATTCACACAAACTAGAAATCCCAAAGTTCCAAGTTGAAGGATGAACTTATCAACATGATGATTTGCTTGTTCGGTGAGGGTACCTTCAAAAAAATTGGATTTACCTCGAAGGTAGGCTTACATTTAAAACATTTATGGGACTAGTATAGGGTTCAATTGGATAAGAACTCTAAGTATGAGCACCCTCCAAGGGCTCTAAATAGGGAGTGTAAAGCACTCGTGGATGATGCAAAGGAGAAGGGGCTTCAAAATCAAGGGAAGAAAACATCCAGACCAGGAAGGTATGAGGCACTTTTAATAATGTAATTATGATTATTTATCATCACCACGACATCTAATTAAGTTTTTCAATATTTTCAATATAGGGTCCCAAATACATCCAAGGCCATGAAGGATAAAATAGATGAGCATGGGTAGCATCACCTTAGCCCAGGTGGTTACTCAAAACTGGATGTAAAAATTGTAAGTTAAAAAAAATTGCATCCAAATTATAAATTCTTAAAAATTTTAATTCAATATCACAAAAGAATAAAAATTCGTTTTCTCATGAAAAATTGAAGGGGTCAGAATTGAGTGAGGCTCCCACAGAGGAAAACCTCAAGCTTGCTTTCAAGCATAACTATTAAGTCATGGTTGAATGTCAGACAATATTGGCATCTCCACAGTCTTCTGGCACCCAACCTAATACTCAGGTAACTTAAAAGGAATGAAGAAAATTTATAAATTATTACTTGTACAATATACTAATTATTATTTTGGGGCATAAAGTAATGTGTTTCATTTTAAAAAGTAGGAAAGCAATGTAGATACAACACATGAGGCTTGTGATGGTGGAGTGCCTCTTGAAACTAATGTTTAGCTCGGTATTGGAGGTATTTCATGTGTTACGGAAAAACTGTAGTATGGATTAAAATTAAAAATATTTAAATGAAAATGTTGTATTAATTATAACATTTATTGTTTCTACTCGAGAGCATATACAGGATGAGGCCAAACAATAGGAGGAACATATGGTCACATTTGAAAGTATTATGCTTCCCTCCACTATCAAAGCAGGTAAATAATACTCTACTACTCTTTTTATTAATAAAACACTTGTAATAATAATAACTATAAATATGAATTTAACATTTATTTCTTATTGTAGTTGATTCTCCACCCCACTTACAACAGCATAGTCATAGGACTAGGCCAACAATAATAAATGTAGTGTCAACGACCATTGAAGGGGATCAAGATCAGGACGTCCTTACTAAATACATATTTAAAAAGAGAAAGAAACATGATAATAAATGACTGCACTTGTTTATTTAGAGCACAATTTTTTGAGTACCACATTTGTTCCTAAGAGGTTGAATGACTCATGGCATGTACACATGTAACTTTTGATTATCTTAATAAAAGTTGCAACTTTTCCATAGGAAAAAATTAGAACGGCCTTGTTTCATATTATGTAAACATATTTTTTGTGATAAAATTTATTGAGATAAAATATTTTGTGTATGTACGAATGAATGAATGAATGTTATTTGTTTCTTTATGTATATTAATGTCTTACTTTAAACTATCTCCTAGTAGATAGTTTTGGTAATGGGTAATTAAGAGTGATATGGAGGGTGAGGGGGGCGAGGGGCATGAGAGCTTCCAACCTTCCACCTTCATGTGATTGGCCCTGTTAAGTAGAGAATAAATTAGGATTTTGATACTATTGGAGCAAAACACCCTTGATCCAACATAGCAACAACAAAGTCAATGCTGACTTTTCCAAGAAGAAATAGAAGGCCTTCAAACCTTCAAGGAGAACATACACTTATTTTTCCTCAAGAAAAGAAGTAAGGCTTGTGGTGTTCCTTTTTTTGAGCTACAAATTAGAGAAGGTATCCTATTATCCTTCGATAATAACAGTAATGAGCCTAAAGGAATTGAAATTTTATAAGCTCAATAATCTAGGCAAGGAACAAGAGTTCAACAACATGATCAAACAAAGTCCACTCAGGAAGATTTGTTTTCTGTTCATAAGCAATAAATGGAAAAATAAAAATAGGAGTGAGAACATAAATAGATATAAAAACAACAACAATAGGTAAAATATTCACATTCGATGCCACATCAATCATGTATACCTGCATTTCATACATTCCAATTAGTGCATTGAGTTGCAATTTCTTCCCTAATCGTTACCTTTATACATTATATAATTTTTTTATTTATATATGGTCTTCTAAACATATAATTACTTTCAATTATTTAGCATTCAATTGTATCTCATATCATGTTTATAATGAAGCAATTATACATAGAAAACCTCAATAGTAATGTGATAACAACTATAGGATCTTAAAGAGACAACTAATACTGCTGGTTTCATTTAGACTTCTTATTTTTCCAGATAAATATCCACCTCCAACTGATTTTCTAGACTTATAGCCACTTCCTATGTCTACATTAAAAAATCCTTCACATGAAACACTATATAAAAATTTTAGACACTTCAATCCTATTCAAACTCATTTATTTTCAATGCTTTATAACTCAGATGATAATGTTTTAGTTGCAACACCCACTAGTAGTGGTAAGACTATTTGTGTTGAGTTTTCTTTACTATTATTGCATCAAAAAGACCTAGACAATGTATTTTTGTGTTTCTATATTGATCCTATATAAGCTCTTTCCAAAGAGAGATATCGGGATTGGGAGTATAAATTTGGATAGAGACAAAATAGACCTAAAACTGCCTCTTTCTTCACATTACATCAGGGACTATTGTTCTTCATTAAGACTGCTAATTTCATGTACCTAAAAATTATGTAAAAAAACAAAAAATACAAAATAATATGTATATAACATTCCTAGCATCACTTCCAGGAATGTTTGCGAAAGAAAAATAATTTTTTTCTTTTGTTGAAGATATATTTCATAAATATTTGCAAGGTTTGAAAACAAGGTAGGAGATTATTTGTTTAAATAATTGAAATAACTTAATGTGAGATTGATTATTTGTTTTGATAATCTAAAAAAAAATTCTTTTGGATAAATATGTAGTATGGGGGACATGATGACAATGATCCTAATTGGTTTGATGATGACGAGTTGTTCATTCCTCCTGACCCAATCGTAACAATCAATAAGCTAGTGGTTAGAACCAACAAAGAACTTGTTTATTCTATTAATATAAAAATAAAAGTTTTGGGATTAAAGATAGGATCAAAATGTTCAACCAACATCTTCAAAGATATCAGGAAATAACCATGTTTTAAAGTGATGTTTTTAATGTCATAAGTTCAATTATGAATGCTTTTTTTTTAACATTATCTAATCAAATCATTGTTTAACTTTTACATTATCTAATCAAAAAAACATTTTATTTCTTATATAGGATTTTTTGGCAGAAATCACACCACAACATACAAACACCAGGAGCCATCTTTCAATGGTAGAGAGTGTCATACATGAGGATCATGTACCAGAAGAGGAGCATAGGGAAATCATTCTAACAATGTCGACTAGTGCATGAGGTAAAGAAAAATCTAATGCTCTTTTTCTTAATGAAATACTTGTAATAATAATAATAAAATATCACTAACATTTCTTTGTTGTTACAACTGATGGTCTACCCTTATTGCGGTATCTTCGACGACATCATGAGAATACGACTAGGCTGTTAATAATAACAAAAAATAAAAATAAAATATTGTGCTAGTTATATCATTAGAAACATCGCGTACCATATTATGAAAACATATTTTTGATGATAAAATTTATTGAGATGAATTATTTTGTCTCTATGATTAATGAATGAATAATATATGTTAATGGATAACTGTTATATGTTTATTTATGTACATGACCTTGTTTCATATTATGTAAATATATTTTTTATGATAAAATTTATTGAGATGAAATATTTTGTGGATCTATAAATGAATGAATGTTATATATATATATATATATATATATATATATATATATATATATATATTGTGTATCTTAATGTCTTGCTTTCAAATATTTCCTATATACTAGAGATATTGTGTACTGGGGAATTAAGAGTGATGAGAGCTTCCACCTTCATGTGGTTGGCCATGTTTAGCAGAGAATAAATTAGGATTTGGATAATATTGGAGAAAAACACCCTTGATCCAACAGAGCAACAACAAATTCAATTTTGACTTCATTGTTGCTTCATCGAGTGGAGAGAGGTTTGCTCCAATATTAAACTAATCCAACAATTTATTCTCAAAACCGAGAGGAGCTCATTCAAGTATTCATGCATTCGAATATTTTTAATTATTATTTATTCATGAAATTAAATTTAATATTTAGTCAAATTTAATCTAACTTTTCCTCATTGGTCTCATGAATTTGTGTAGGACAACTAGTATCAATTCACATGTTGAAGTGGATCAACTATCTGAAGAAAATAGCTCAAAATGGTAAGGTTTTAGATGAGATAAAAAAAAATTGTTAGATATTTGTGTTGTATATCATATTTTCTCAACTTTATCCCACCAAGTGCTTGGCTACTGGGTGTGTGATTTAGTTTTTCATTGCAATTTATTTCAAGAAATTTTTATTTATACATTGCAAATCTAGTCTAAGTAGGGGATAAATTAATATAAATCCTTAAACCCCTAAACATAGAGTAGTAAATTGAAAATGTGTATTTTAGGAGACCCTAGATCTAACATATAGGTGATTAACATCAAGAAGAGGCCCGAAAAAATTTCATTAACATTGTTAATCCTTGCCAAACCGGGATCCTAGCACAAATCTAGAGATAAGCCACATCATCTTCCATGTCATTGCCATGTCATCTACCATATAATTTCTCTGCTACCTATTTGTTGGAAAACTAGTTAATGCATTTTTTTTTCCATTCTTAATAGTTATATATGATTATATTACTATTATGTGTGTGTACTTTCATCGTCAAATAAATTCCAAAAAAACCGAGATCACAAGAACACGGTATGTAGGCATCATTCCAAGGAAAAGCTCCTCCTAGAGGGTAAAAACCGCAAGAATTTTCTCTTCTTATCAACTTCAAATGAGAATTCCAAGACCATATACCCAAATACTAGCACACCATGATTAGATCAGCCACCCAACAAATATATTTTCTTCATAAAATTCTATTGCTATCTTCTGATCCTTTATAACTGTGGAGACAATAGAGAATTTGCACTTCAAAGAGAGTGAAATCATTTTAATTTCTTGCTAGACTTCTTGCCTCTTCTCAAGCCTATTCACATTCCTTCCTTTCTTCAAAACATATTAGAAATTATGTCGTTCAATTTCTAACCAATTGAGGTTTAATTTCATCATATTTATAGTATTATTGTGGGTTGGATGTGTCACTTCAAGGATGACATGATTATTTGGCCGTCATGATCATTTGGTGGAGTCTAAGACAATTTTTACACATAAATTTTTATTTTTATGTTTAGAAGAGCCCCAAAGGGTCCATGACTTCATGACTTTGACTTTGACTCCAAATCAAATCCCTAGAGCATAAAATTGGTGCTATACCTATTGAATATTGACCCAACCATGAAACACATGCTTTAGTAGTCAATATTTTATAATAATAAAAAATTTCTTTATTTTGATAATACATAATTAAATCTTGACACAAAAAATAATTGTGAAGACTAAAACTAGTTAAAATTCCCAACACTCCCTCTTAACTAGGGAGGTATTCATAATTATACAACTGGTACAAGGAAATTACTCCATTTGAAAAGTTCTTATAAGAAGAGAACAAACATATGGAATAATAGGGATACCCTAACTAGCAAGGCATCCTCACATCAAATATCCAAGTGTCAATGAAACTAATACAAAGAATAAAACTAAGGGATTCTAGTCCCATACAATCTCAAAGGACCTAAGAAACTATCAGGACTTCAACCCTAACACCAAACCATAGGGATCTAGGTATCATATCCAAGGTTGGAGCTCCACAAGACCAAGGATACCCTCCCTCACCAGTATCTAGACATCATCAATGGGTTAGCCAACATGTCCTCCCAAGTACCATCATTGGTAGTTTCATGGTACTTCATTCTCCCTCTAAACTTGAAAAACAAAGACCAAATTTCTAGGAAGAGATCAACACATACACCAATATGATCATGCTCCTAAATCTCACATCTTGTGGAATATATTACATCAACTACTTATTCATTTGTTGGAATATATTTATCTTCATGACCCCAACCATCATTCAAATTCTAATGTACACGTTCTTGTATGCTAGCATAATGTACTTCCAATGTAAAACTCCCTCTTTATGTCATTCTAAATATTTTAATCATTATTTCATATGAGGTAGGCTTACCTCTTTACAAATTTGACAATTGTATACCTGCTCATATGATGGAGACTTGCTATGTAATATTGCAAAATAGGAAAAGCAACAATATTGAACACAATAATGGAAATAGTAGAGAATAACATTACAATAAGATATGAGACCAATATGGAGCCATTATATTATTAAGAGCAAAACACTAAGGCACAATTCATATGATATAGAAAAACAAGCCTCCAATAAACAAACCCTCTCAATAGTGAGGTGTTGTTGCTATACAAAATGCCAGAGAGCTGCTACAACATAGTCATAATGAACATAACTAAAGCATGAGAACATACAAAGATATAAAATAACTTATATATGCATCCAAATATTCTATACATGAATATCTAGGCTCTATATCACATTTCCATGACAACCCAAGAGGGTTTCCGGAAAATACACCAAAATACAAATGTGAACTGCAACCCTAGGGCTGAAGATTCACTGCAACTGAATAGTTGGGAAGATATGGCTGATCTGATGTAGCATATAATTAATACTTCTCCCAATAGACTCTCCAATTGAAAGGCTGATCCCTTCATTGGAAATCTATCTCCCCAAATGGTGCACTGAAACCACCCGTGCAACTCCTCCCTAAAATAACGCAGTCCAAGACTGAAACTGCGTTGTAAGGGATAATAATAACTTGGCTTGGAGCTAAATGCTGCAATGATGCCCAAGGACCCTCCTTACTGACCTCCCAATGGAAGAAATGCTTCCTCCACTGAAAAACTAGCTCACAAATGGCCCAATCCAATCCTCCATTGTTGCACCCTACAACACAGCACAATCCTAAGAAGAAATTGCGGTGTAGAAGAAATTTGTAGCTTGGCCTGATGCCAAAATGTGGAGTGTAGCCCAATCAATTCTCCTGAGTGGGCACTAGATGTCCCCCAAGGATGAAGGTGGGATTCCCGCTTGGGAACACCCTTGTGCTAAACAACACTATAGTCTCCGCTAAACAGCTGAAGATAGCAACAAGTCATACAGACCATAAACAAAATAATAATCAATCATGCCTTATATGGATTCCATCCCCTTCCTTATATGTTTGGTGAGCTTCCTCACCCTTGGCCCCACTCATTAAAGCCTCTACTACCATGCAAATATTCTCCCTCCAAAACTACAATGTCCCTCAATGAATGTCCACTCCCTCCATACCAGCGCTATTGATTTGGTCAAAGTTGACCCAGTCCACATGCTCCATCCCCTATTCATACATAAGGGTGCTAAATCCAACTACTTTTATGCCCCCCATTCACATTAGGAGTGATTTTATTCCTACTAAGGATATTTATGGGTCTCCCTACCCTCTTATTCTTCTAACTAAGAAGTAAAAACAAAAATTAATATGGCAACTAGCTGAAAGCCAATTGAGAATATTACATGCTATAAAATGTATAACCTCAAACATTATTCCTTGAGTTTATTTTTTTAAATTATTTGATAGGGCTCCCTCTCACCATGATAGTATTAACATCTTCATGTGTTAAATTGTAGCAAGAAAAGGCTTCCTTTGACTTATGCCTTACTCAAATGGTGAAATTTGAATTTTCACATCAACAGGATGACTTGACTTGCAAGTAGCAGGAGTGACATGGCTAAGTGACTTATTTAAGTCAGTCAATTTGGGTTTGTGGGAAGTAAGTATAGCTGTGCATGATTTTATTACTAAGATATAGCAATCTATTAGAGGTATAGTTAGTGAAACTCAATTATCTTAGTTGAGTATTTTTAAATGTTCTTAACTCACTAATATCTCAGTTAACTAGTCAATTTACTAAATAAACCCCTAGTCATGCATGATTAGATTTGGATTGTGGACCTAAGTGATAGCTCAAAATTCAAATCATTCGAAAGTGTGTTGAACCTGAGCGATCCGATAGATCTCATCTTTATGATTATGGTGCTGCAAACGGTTCGAAAATCGACACCATATGAAGAAGTTATCGCGATTTGAAAATTCCAGTAAACTGTGATTTTCGACCTTTGACCAAGTTTGACTCGGCATTTGAATATTTAGAAAAAGGAATATTCCTCAGAATATTTCTTCTGGGTGAATGGCAAGTTGACAAGTGGCATGACCGTATTGGTCAATGACAGCACAATTGTGGATTTCGACCAATCAAAAGCCACCATGTGACAGGCCCGAAGGCTGCCACGTGGCCCAGGCGTGGAGTGGCAAAATTTTGTTTTGGGTCATCGGGCCTCGACTCCGAGACCTCCCGCATGCATGCATATCTCTCCACCAATCGCTCTACGTGTTGTGACTTAACCATTATGGTCACAGGTTTATTATAAAGTTTTTTGAAAGCGCAATTAGGGGAGGGTATTTGGAAATGTGCCCTATTTTTGTTTGGAGAAGTTAATTTGACTTCAATTAACTTAAGTGCTTCAAAATTAGTGGAGCTGATTTAGGGGTAAGTGGAAAAAATTTGTTTAGGCTCTATCTTGAGCTAGAATCGACCATTTTGAGGGTGTGAATAGTAAATTTTGACTATATCAGACATTCCAAACTCATTGGTGAGGGTTTCAGAGCCATCAGAGGACTTTTGAGTAGGGTTTTACTTCATAGAAGTTCTAGAGGCCACCAGGGCCACCAAGGGCCAAGAATAATTTAAGGCCTAGTCAGGGAAGCTAAAGGCCTTATTTAGGAATCCAGTAGTCAATTTTGAGGGTTTTAGAGCCATCAGAGGACTTTTGAGCAAGTTTTTGCTTCAGAGAAGTCCTAGGGCCACTAAGGGCCACCAAGGACCAACAACAATTTAAGGCCTAACCAGGGCAGCTAGAGGTCTTTCTCAACAAGACAATAGTCAATTTTGGATGTTTTAGAAATTTGGAACTAATGATGAGGTTTTAAAAGCTAGTAGAGGACTTCTAAAGGCTGATATGCTTCAGATAAGTTCCAGCGGCCACCAGGGCCACTAGGTTCCAGCAGGAGAATGAGGCCTATCCAAAGCAGCTAGTATCCATTCTCGGGAAACCATTAGTCTATTATGACTATTTTTGACCTTATGAATCCATTAAATGATTTTCAAAATAGTTTGAGGACTTCTAAAGGCCAAGATTCTTCAGAGAAGTTTTCAGTGAACCTAAATCCAGAGGGTGCCACCAAGTGTTGGAGGCATAACCAAAGTAGCCAGAGGCCAATTTATGCAAATGAATAGTCTATTATGACTATTTTTGACATTCTGAATCCATTGAAGTGGATTTTTAGAATCATATGGATACTTCTGAAGGTCGAGAAGCCACAGGGAAGTTTCGGGCAGCCTAGGGCCAACAGTGGATGGAGGCCTAGATTGGGGAGCCAGAGCTCATTTTGAGAAAATTATCAGTCTATTTTGGAGGTCTGATATATGCTAGAGATATTAGGTGAGGTTTCAAGGACATAAAATACTTCTAGGGAGTTTGTGCCAAAGAGAAGCTCAGGGAAGCTTAAGGGCACTGACAGATGAGGTCAAGTCAAAGGAAGCCTAGTTCTATCTTTAAAGTGATGACAACCATTCCAGGGGTATGATGATATTCTAAACCCAATGGTACAACCCAAGGAATGATTGGAGTTGATTTATTAACTTGTAAAATTAATTTTTCATGATAATCGCAAAGAGCCAATTTAGTTGACATAGGCTCAACAAGACGTAGCCCACGATATTTGGGTGAACTCCTATATTAAATTTGTTTTTATGTGTTGATGCTTATTTTCTGAACTTTATGGTTGTTGAACATGCTTAATATCAGCAAAAACAAATGTTCTTAAAACACTTAAACAATTAAAAAACATACACCCGTTTCAAGTATTCTTTTCCGCAGAGTCAAGTATAAGCTAGATCTTATTTGTTTAACTGAGTGGGACGTGCTTGCGCATAAGAATTTAAAGTTATCCACCCATTTTCATATCAATTTGGTATCATAGCACTAGGTTTCTTGCTTGAAAGAGCACGAGGTTGCTTGCTTGATAGAGCACTAGGTTGCTTGTTTGACTTGAAAGGTGTTTAACAATGCAAAGAATTTTACTATTTGAAAATTTACTGATGCTTACAAGTTTGAAGTTTTCTATAGGTGAAGGGAAATCTATTGTTAGCTAAGTCCAGAAGAGGACAAGAAGGAAGAAGTTTGAAGGCATTCTCCTTACCCGAAGGACCTCAAGGCAACCCTTGAAGCACAAGAGGGTGTTTGCAAAAGTGGCTACTTGAAGAAGAGCTTGACTCTATAGCCATTTTGTTTAGAAGCTTTGTCAAATTTTTTTGAAGCTTTTGTATTATTTTTGAAGTTATTTAGTTCATTTTCATAATACGAAAACTTCATAAAGTGATGTTTCTAAATCCTCCTCCTTCACAAGATTATTTAATTAAGAGATGAAGCTAGACTTCTACATCTTGAAGGATATGGTGCAAATTCTGTATGAAGACAGAAGGGAAAACACTAGAATTCATGAGCAATTGGTTACTATGACACAAGAGAAAGAAGGACTTCTTCAAAGAATGCATGATATGGATATGCATCTCCATCAAGCCCAAGAGGCCTTAACCAATAACATGCTTGAAACAGAGGTAAAACACTCAAATTTGTCTTCAAATTCCTCTTCAGAAAGATGTGTAGGTTCATTTGAAAAGCACAGTAGAGGTATAGGGTCCAAGTTGATGTTAAAAATGGGCTATGAAGGCAAGGGTCTAGGAAAACATGCATAAGACATGATTGATCCTATTATGGTTGAGGAGAGGCCTAAGAATTTTGTTCTAGTCTATGTTCAATCTTATGGCGAAAACTCTACAACCATGAAGGGATTTGAGGCAACTTCAAAAAGAACTTTTGTCGCAAGTTCTAAACCACAAACATGTCAAGTTTATTTTCAAGTTGAATGCCATTGTTTAAAGCCTACGTTGCAGCAAGATGTTTGTAGACATGCAGCTTATGGCAAACATGAGATTTCTGACAGCTATCAAGACATGAACATTGATGTTGGTACTCAAAAGAAAGCTGGAACCTCTACAAGTTCAACTCCTACAGAAGGTAAAAAAGATGGACATGCAAAGCAGCATTTGAGGTATAATTCTTCCCATAGTCAAGTTGATTATGTTTCTAATAAGCATGGAAAATTTGCATGCATGAAAGGAAGAAAGAGTTATTGTTCCTATTATGGTGTGTGTAACCATGATGTTTCAAGATGCTGGAAGAGATTGAAGGCATACAGGAAACATTTGAAGCAAAGGAAACTTACAAAGAAGATGCAAAAGACTTGCACACATTTCTAGAAGAAGGGACATGTTGTTGCCCAATGTTGGACATTGCATCTAACTAATCATCCCAAGCATTTGAAGCAAGAGGATAGAAAGACTGGTGAAAATGGAACCAAATATTCCATTATTGTTGTGAGAATATATGTTTCACATGAAGAATATTTTCAGCAGCAAAAATCACCATGGAAGTGGCTTGGTGAGAAGTCGTTTGACTTCTTAACTTAGTAAGACATACATTCATTTGTTTGTACATAAGAAAATTTCATTCATGTATGCATTTCTATTGAAAACTTACGTTTGTTTGAACCACCTTTGATCGATGATCAAGGACATGATGTTCAGCTGCCTTCAACTGAAAATTTCTTGCCAAAAATTTCTTAATGAGTTCAGGGAAGACTCAATTCTTGATAGGAGGAAAAGAGCATCCAAAAAGGGAAGTGTTGACTACCTTCAAGTTGGGTTCAAAAGCACTAATCCAGGCAAGGAAAAGTGTATGGAGGCTGGAAAAGTGAGGGTGTTTTACTCTCATCTACTGAACAGATCAGGTAATCAGTCTTTTGGGGTCCAAAAGATTCCCAATAGGGAGGAGCGATCAGATTTGGATCATAGACCTAAGTGATAGCTCAAAATTCAAAGTGTTCGAAAGTGTATCAAACCTGAGTGACCGAATAGATATCTTCTTCCTGATTCCGGCGTCGTGAATGGTTCGATAAACCAACACCTTATGAAGAAGTTAGCGTGATTTGAAAAGTCTAGTAAACTTCAATTTTCGACCTTTGACCAGGTTTGACTGGGCATTTGAATATTCAGCAAAAAGTATATTCCAAGGAATATTCCTAAATATTTTAGGGAATATTCCTAGAATATTCTTGGAATATTCCTTCCGGGTGAATGGCAGGTTGACAAGTGGCAGGACCATATTGGCCAATGATTGCACAACTGTGGGTTTCGACCAATCACATGCCACCATGTGGCTCAGGAGTGGAGTGGAAAAATTTCGTTTTGGGTCACCGGGCCTCGACCCTGAGACCTCCCGCATGCACGCATAACTCTCCACTAATCTCTCTATGTTTTGTGACTTAACCATTATGTTCACAGGTTTATTATAAAGTTTGTTGAAACCGAAATTTGGGGAGTAGAGGGGCCAGCCCCTCCCCATGTGGCCTTAACTCCAAGCTCAAGGGCTAAAACCTCAATAGTTTCAAACCTCTGCAATATCCTCCATTATGTGTTAAATTTTTCACATGGCATTTAAAACATGTTACGGTTACAACCTCCGCCGACGGTTTTGCTAACCTCCACCGTGACCACGCGATTTGGAAGGACATGTGTCCAACCACCAATCCTGGCATTTATCATTGCGGTTATCCTGGCATTTATCTGGAAGTGAATGCTATTTTTGGTTGGAGAAGTTAATTTGACTTCAGTTAACTTAAGTGCTCCAAAATTAGTGGAGTTGATTTAGGGGTAACTGGACAAAATTTGTTTAGGCTCTATCTTGAGCTAGATTCGACCATTCTGAGCGTGAGAATAGTCAATTTAGATTATCTCAGACATTATAGACTCATTGGTGAGGGTTTCAAATCCATAAGAGGACATTTGAGAAATTCTTTTGCTTCAGATAAGTTCTAGGGGCCACCAGGGCTACCAAGGGCCAACAACAATTTGAGGCTTAGCCAAGGCAGCTAGAGGCCTTTCTTAACAAGCCAATAGTAAATTTTGGATGTTTCAGACATTATGGAACTAATGGTGAGGTTTTGAAATCTATTAGAGGACTTATAAAGGCGGAGATGCTTCAAATAAATTCCAAGGGCCATCAGGGCCACCAGGTGCCACCAGGAGAATGAGACCTATCCAGAGCAGCCAGTATCCATTCTTAGCAAACCAGTAGTCTATTCTAACTATTTTTGACCTTATAAATCCATTGGAATTATTTTCATAAGCTTTTGAGGACTTATTAAGGTCGATATGCTTCAAATAAGTTTTCAGTGAACCCAAAGCCAAGGGGTGCCACAAGGTGTTGGAGGCGTAACCGGAGTATTCGGAGGCCAATTTATGCAAATAAATAGTCTATTATGACTATTTCAGACATTATAAATCCATTTAAGGGATTTTCATATTCATTTGGAGGCTTTTTAAGGTCACGAATCCACAAGGATGTTTCGGGCAACCTAGGGCCAAAAGTGGATGGAGGCCTAGATTGGGGAGCCAGAGCTCATTTTGAGAAAATGATCAGTCTATTTTTGAGGTATGATATATTATGGAGACAGTAGGTGATGTTTTAAGGATAGAAAAATACTTCTAGGGATTTTATGCCAAATATAAGCTCAGGGAAGCTTAAGGGCACCGACAAATGAGGTCAAGTCAAAGGAAGCCTAGTTCTATCTTCAGAGTGATGACAGCCATTCCAGGGGTATGATGATATTCTAAACCCAATGGTATGCCCAAGGAACCATTGGAGTTGAGTTATTAACTTTTAAAATAAAATTTTCATCATAATCCCAAAGAGCCAATTAAGTTGACATAGGCTCAAGGAGACATAGCCCACGATATTCAGGTGAAATCCTTTATTAAATTTTTTGTTATGTGTTGATGCTTATTTGATGCACTTTATGGTTGTTTCACATGCTTAATATCAGCAAAAACAAATGTTCTTAAAGCACTTAAACAGTTAAAAAACATACACATGTTTCAAGTATTTTTTTCCGCACAATCAAGTATAAGCTAGATCTTATTTGTTTAATTGAGTGGGAGGTGCTTTTCATAAGAATTTCAATTTATCCACCCATTTTTAGATCAATGCATGAAAATCAAATTGCCTATTTGAGTGGACAGAAAAGGAATAATTGTATTTATTATTGTATACCATTTAGTGTACAGAGTGGGTATGTATAAGATGAGATAATTTCCTCATAATTGTGCAAGGAAATAGTAGCAAGTGCAGGTAGATCAAGTGTAGGAACACGAGTGCAGGCAGAGAAAGTGTGGGAATGCAAGTGCAAGACCAACAAGTTCAAGCTCAATATTTTCCAGAGTAGTCTTAGGAGGAGGAGATCATTATTGTAGTGCAGATTGAGCTTCAAGGATTGAAGTTTTCATTGTAATAGATCAAATTTTATCATATGATATAATACAAATAGAGGACGGGTTTTTCCCAGTTGGGTTCACAAGTAAAAATTGTGTTCTTTGTGATTGAATGATTCCATGTGTTTCTATTGTATGCTTTCCCTTTTGAAAATTGAGTAGAAGGAATTTATGTCTATTTTTTTAAGTCTGAATTCGTTAGTAGCTGCAATTTTTGAGTTATTTCTATATGGTATCAGAATTATTGAAAAATTCATAAAAACTATGTTCCTGATCTTCTCTTGGGGAAATTTCAAATAGCAGATTTGTGGTCCAAGAATTTCTCTAGTGTAGGAGGAAAGTGTGAGCTTCTTGGAGGGAGCAGAAAGATCTCTCAAACAAAGATCGAGACTCATAGGGAGTCTAGTTTCAAAGAGACCAGACCTATGGAAGCTAATACTTCAGGATCTGGGGAGATAATACTCATTATTGCAGTAGTTGTAGTGGCAGTGTGGAAGCAGTAATAGCAGCAGTGTGAATAGATCATAGTTCACTTTATATGCATTTATACCTCCATAAGTGAGGTGGGGTGATGTATAACCTTAGTCCTTGATTTGAAAATATTTGGGCAGTGTCCATAGGAGAGCAGTAGCAGTTTCAATATACACTTCTCATGGATCATTACCCTTGAAATAAAGGCCCACAGTATTCAGTAGAAAAATGATCAGTGTTAGTTGATGTAGTTATATCTTAGGCGACAATTGCAGGCTAGTAGTAGTCAGAGACTCAGGAGATAGTTGTATCTCAAAGACAATTGATTTAGTATTTTGGATGCTTCTCAGTTGCATTTGTTTCAGTAGCAACAACGACAAAAATGAGAGGGAGTGCTAATTATGTTACAATACATTCCTACAGAGGAGTGGAATTAGGGTTATTCAGAACCATTTTCTTGATAAGTGGGAGTGTTAAATTGTAGCAAGAAAAGGCTTCATTTGACTTGTGCATTAGTCAAATGGAGAAATTCAATTTCCACAACATTAGGATAACTTGAGTTGCATTTAGTGGGAGTGACATGGCTAAGTCACTTAGTTAAGTCATTCAATTTGAGTTTGTGGTAAAGAAGTAGAGTTGTGCATGAGTTGATTACTACAATATAGAAATCTAATGGAGTTATAGTTTGTGAAACTTGGTTATCTGAGCTCTATTCATGAATAGATTCAATAGGAGTTTAGTTGAGTAGTTCTAACTATTGTTAACTCATTGGTCTCTTAGTTAACTAGTCAATTTACTAAAAATATCTCTAGTCATGCATGCAATTAGAATTTACTAATTGAGTGGAGGGAAAATGTATAATTATATTTATTATTTTATATTATTAAGTGTACAAAGTAGGTATGTAAAAGATGAGCTAATTTCCTCATAATTTCACATGGAAATAAGAGTGAGTGCAAGAAAGCGAGTGTAAGCTTAGTATTATCCAGAGTAATCTCAAGAGGAGGAGATTAGTATTGTAGTGCAGGTTGGGATTTAAGGATTGAAGTTGTCATTGTAATAGATCAGTTGTATGATCTGATATAATACAAAAAGAGGAGGGGTTTTTCCCATTTGTGTTCCCCAATAAAAAGTTTGTTCTTTGTGATTGAATGATTGCATGTGTTTCTATTGTATGTTTTCCCTTCCATAGATTGATTAGAAGAAATTTTTGTCTATTGTTTTTAGTATGAATTCATTAGTAGCTGCAAATTTGGATTTATTTCTACACTATGGTTCATCTTTATATGAGTCTAATTTTATTAGAGTACCCAAGTATCCAATTTTATTACCATGTTATCCTTCCTTCCATCCATCATGCTCATTATCTCCAAGGAGGAATCGTTAAGTACGATAGTTGTTTTGCTTCTTATTCCTTCTCATATTGTTCTAACATGAAATTATTTAATAGAAAATACAACCAAGGCAAGTATACAAGTACAAGTGCATGAAAACATGGTTGTCACTCGAGGGTTTTCAACAAATCTTAGAGAGGGAGAATTCTAGGGTTTCAAAGTAAAACCCTAAATTTCATGGTATTTCCTTTTGAAGCATCAATCTTAGTGTTTGAGTCTCAAATCCAATTATACTCTTTCTAGGATTTTCCATTTACCCTAGACTACCTACATACCCTAAAAACCAAAAGTTGGGATTTCTTATGAAGGAATAAATATATTACGATTAGGGTTTCTCTCTTGAATATGGTTTCTAAGTATCAACGATGATTTTTTTTAAATAATGACCTTTATGAAGACTACAAACCCTTAGAAGTTAAGAGAAAGGTTTTCCATCAAATTAGGGTTAGGGTTTTCTTACTTGATAAGGGTTTTCCACTTCAAACATCATCTGTGTTTTTGTAATCCCTAGATCCCAAATATGAATCCTAAAAACCTTATGATCAAAACATCCATTGAAAATTCCCCCCCACCAAAAAAATTAACCTTTCGAACATGAAAATTCACATACCTTATGAATATATACTTTAGTCAACCATGATTGCTAAAATCCCGCCTTATTTAACTTCCATGGCTACTACAATATTTCCACTATTTTCAAAAGCATCACAGCTAACATCTTTTTATGAGGCCTTCTTCACAATTTAAGGTAATGATTATTCTATTGATGTCATGGTCTTATTACTAATTTCAAAAGTGAAAAATAAAAAGATGCCAAGGCCACAAAATACAAATTCACGATCTTCTCAAGATGAAATCATCAAACCAAGATTTTTTTCAAGGTGATCTACAATATGACCTTTCATCATTTGACAATGTTATATGATTGTTACATATTCTTCCCTCTTGTTATGGATTTCTAGTTTCACAATATTTTTGTATAACAAACCTATAAGGCCTTGTTATCATTACTACAACACCCTCCAAAATTTTGGCCTACATCCACATTTCGGAGGCTACTTTTACCTTACATGTTGTTGTTTCTACTAGTAAGAGTCATTCCATGTATATTCTATAAGTTCCACGTCCCTTTTGGAAGAAGAAAAAAAAAGTGTCTTCTTTTGGCATGGGAAGTGTCGCACATCACAAAACCAGTGTTTTGGTCTATTTCAAGAGGAAACTTTGATTTCAATGGGTCATATTTATCATATAGAAATGTATTAGACCCATTCCCAAAATTTCATACATTGTTGCACAAGTGTCGTCACTATTTTTGCAAAGTCTAAGTGCCGCACTTGGAGGAGGCTGGTGTATTGTTGTCACAATGAGGGGATCATGATGTTCTTGTGTACTAAGTGTTAAAAGTCATGTCAACAATTTTTCTAAGTGTGTGTGATCATTCACAAGTTCAATTATGGTTTCACTTCTACCTCTCTAATCTTGTACTTACTCAAATCCTGGAAAGTTCTTACCTAATCAACTTGACCTCACTTAGCCCTTTGGAACTACGCACTATATAGTGTCAACCCTCAAGCTCAACCCTCGCCTCTTGGAACTGTGCAATGCCCATTTCCTGTCTCTAAGGATTGTGAATTTTGCAATATCGGTGCTCAAACCCAGCCTCTTGACCTCCATAACTATGAAATTCATCCTCCCAGTCATCCTCTGTGTGTGCATTGTGCAGTCGTAAGCCTCAATTCATCATCCTTCCTCCTTGAACTATGTAATAACTATGCTTCTATCTCTCTCCTATACTGCACATTGGGAAACCTCAATGCTCAAGACTGCCTCACTAATCTCCTCAACTACGCAATCATCCTTCCCAGGCCTCTAGAACTACGCACTACGTAGTCTCAAGCTTCAGTCCCGACTCCTAACTTCTGAAATTGGACATTATGAAATCCCTAAGGCTACATCTCAGTCCAGCACCCAATTCTATCTCAATCAGTGATTTTCATGAAGCATATTATAATAATATTTTTTTGGACTGATGTCGCCTTGTCATGATTTTTTTCGAGTTGCAAGTACTATATGTTCATATAACAGGATGATGATTGAAAAGGAGGAGAAGGAAACTATACTAGAAGACACTTATGAAGCTGCCAAGATAAGTTGATAATTGAACAAGAATATGAAGGGACACCAAATTGTGACAGTAGCTACAGATCAAAATCATAGTGAATACTCCCTACCTTTAACCCTTATGGAGGAGGAAAAATAAAATCATGTACCACCTTTCAAGAAGACACAAAGACAATAACATAAAAAATGACTTGACATTTACATATCATCATTGAGTCTATGTCATCAATTTCATGTCATGTATTGTCAAGGTGTTATATGAGTCATCATTTTTCACATAATTTATGGATATGATTATGTAATTTTTGATATATGAGAAATGTAATGTAAAGTGGAAGTCCAATAGTCACCTATAGAATGTGAAAGGTCATGTAGAATTAAAAGAGTCATGAGGGAACTCCAAGAGTCACAAGGGAGGTGAATAGTCAACATATTTGTTATATATATAGCCTCATAGATCATGCCAAGACATTTTCACCTTGGCTCCTCCCACTAGGAATTAGAGAGGAAGATAGTTCTTTTGGAGGAGAAAGTGGTACCTCTAACACTCCACTATTGGTGCTAGTGGTGTTAATTGTAATGATGTATATTGGAATTTTTTCGTAATACTTGAATCTCTTTGAGCCAGAAAACTTTCATGTGTATGTTATAAATGTTGTAATAATATTCTTTGAATGTTTGCGATATATTTTTTTTCATTTGTACTAAAGAAATTGAACTATTTTTGTGGATTTGGTGCTTATCTTGTTGAAGGTGTGTTGTACTTGTTTTAACGATTATTACTTCTATGTGAACTATTATGATATTTTATTAACGATTATTTCATATATATATGCTCATGTGTCATTATTATATTAGTACTAATATTCTTCTCTTAAAGGCTCACTTTTATTTCCTGCCCGGTGAAAGAACCTTGATACATTCGACAACTGAACATCACACAAGGCATACTCACTTATTCACTCAAAAGTACATGTACATTACTCTCACGTGTTGACCATCACAACCAAGGAAAATATCTAAAAAAAATGGCATTCGATCCTTATTTCTAGAAGGGATCCTATACCAAATGATGTGAAGACTAATTGGGACTTTTCATCAGGGAGACCCCCTTGCATGTTGGCGAGATCCAACATTGTCAACGTTATGGCACTAGAAGGACGGAATCCACCTTTTTATGGTTGATAAATTACCACATCGTAATAATCAAACTTTCACACAAGGGAGTAACTTTTGCATTTATACTCTTACTCATACTCCTAAGAAAGAATAAACTACTCGATCTAATCTAGGATATGCATTTGAGGTTACTTATGATCAAATCTAGACTATCTGACCCATTCACCAAATTGCAAGAGCTCTTTGTTTACTCCCTTGTTTTCTATTCTACCTCATAATCTTGTAAAGAAAGAAACAACTCCCAGCGGTGTAGGTTTCTTAGGTGGAAATTTTGGTTATCACAACTCTTGAGGATTTATATGATTGTATGAGAATAAAAAACATCTAGGAGAAATTTCACCCATTGAGGATAATTTAGACAGTGAAGGGGAATATTTTCAATTTTCTAATGAGGAACATCATGATTATAACACATATTTTAACGGTTAAGGAGAAGCCTCTTTAGACTCAGAAGAGGAGCAAGAGAGAGATGAAGGTAGGTTCTTTTAGACTTGGATTGGATGGCCCAAGGGCCACTCTCTCTTCTTTATATTCTTCACAAGATGCCAAAACATCCAGAAACATTGTTTTCAAAGTTTGATCCCAATAAGAAGACCAAAGATGAATATTGTCTTAACTATTTTTACATGCATTTATGGATGCTTGAGGTAAATTTTGACGATGTTGCTTATTGAATATTTCTGTGCACTTTAGAAGTTAGAGCATATGTATGGTATCATATTCTTTCAATTAATTCAGTCCATAGTTGGAGGGAGTTTAAGAAGCTATTTTTGGAAAAATTTGTTGAAAATAAAACTATCACCATGTTATTAAAAGAACTTGGGAACTTGAAAATGGGGTACAAAGAAAGAGTTAAATATTTTAACCATAGGTTTACTTGTTTGTTGAACAAGTTCCTTGTTTATGTACAACTGCACGATGACATCACTAAATATTATTATACATATGCCTTGCCAACTAACATTTATGTGTTTGTAAAAAAATATAGAAATGATACTTTGTCCTTAAACTATGCAGAAGATCCTTCTATCGAAAATGATTTTCCTTCTATTGGAATCATTGAAGACATCGATGATCCTAAATACTCCAAGGAAACTGGTAATAAAACCCAAGCCTCTTCCAGCAAAGCTAAGGATAAATACTCCTTCAATAAGGAAAGCTTGACCAAGTCTTTGAATATTCTCAAGAATGAAGTATAAGAGTTAAAGAGAAGGCCAAATGAGGAATCCACTACCAGCAGCAAGTATTTTAGGTCGCCTTTCTTTAAAAATAACAATAACTCTCAACCAATCAAATCTGATCAAACTTTTAACGCAGTGTTTAATGTCGAAATTTTGGGCATGGATAATTTCTACACCTTTCACTAAGATAAACATTCAAAAAATATGTTCCCAAAGTGGAATCACAATATAAACACTATGATGGCTAATTTGGTTGATACATTTTTAGTGGAATAACAACTTGAGCAGAGTGAATAAAAAAATGAACTTGCCATGACCGAAGAAATTTCAGGTGTTGGACACTCATTGAACATGTTTAATGTCATATAACTTTTTGATAAGAAAAGTGTTGATCAACCGTCAACGAGTGAAGCTCTTCCCAAACATTCAAATGGTTGTTAAAACTTGAGGAGAAAGGGACCTATTTCTGAGCAGGAACTTAACAATAAATTGTTGCATGTAATTATACCTCCTTCCAATCTCGCTAAGAATTCATAGAACAAGTATAGAAGTGCTCCTTATTCCAAGAATACTTCCACCAACAACAAAAATAATTCCACCACTCTTGAAGCATCAGATAAAGCTACACCACCTAGTCTATCAACACATCCCATTAAGATGGAAAGTACCAATTACAACGTTGTTGAAGACATGAAAATATCTCGGGCCAACATTTCAATCCTTAAGCTCACAAATGTGAACGAGTCAATGAGAACTGATTATCTAGGCATTCTCATCACACTCTTTAGAAAGTACATAATTTTATGCTTCTCAAGTAATTTCCAATAACTCTCGCGATATTATCGAATCTGTAGTAAATGTTGTCAATTTGAGTTCTAACACTCTCTTACCTCTATTTCCTTTAACTTTCAAAATATGTAATTATAATGTCCATAATTTTTTGGTTGATTTTGGTGCATATCCGTGAATGTTATACCATTATATGTTGCTAAGAAAATTAATGCTAAATGGGATAGATCATTTGTCTAGGTCATTGGTGAAATCAACAATGTTACCACCCATATGTCATCTAATCATAGAGCTCACCAATGCATAAACATTGTAATTGTGGAAATTCCCAAAGAATATGGTTTATTTTTTAACATAGATTGGTCCAAAAAATTACAAGGGTACTTTTCAAATGACTAGACACATTTATGGCTTCCATACAAGGGCATAAATAACCATATTTGAGTAGAAAGTGAGCCTTACATGAAACATGCCATGACACTACTTGAGGGAAAAAAAGAACCAATAGGTTTTATAGATGTTATTTTTGGAAAATAGTTTTTTGGAAGTAGACCATGGATCTTATCTAGCGTGGCCTTCACCCATCCCACTAGACATAGTTTGAACCCCTTCCTCAAAATCCAACTGGTGAAAATGACTTTTGTATAGTAGTTGTAAATAGTAGTATATAGGAAATAACCCTAGTAATTTTAATATTTGTATATTGTACTTTGATGGTTCGAATACACTGGAAGAATATGGTTTTGGTTTCATTTTAATAGACCCCCAATAAAGAAAACATATGATCTCTTTCCACTTGGAATTTGAGTGAACCAACAACATTTTTGAGTATGAGGCACTCATTTTGGGTTTGAATAAAGCCATCGGACTCAAGATTGAAGTGCTCAAAGAAATAGGTGACTTTGAAATTGTTGCACGATAGGTATGTAATACGATACATTGTGTGTCACAAAATGTCATAAATTATCAACAAGAGGTATAACATTTAATTTCGCAATTCCAAGCTTTTAATAGTATTTGTGTTCCTTGAATTCACAATGTTGTTGTTGATATGTTAGAAAATATTGTTGCTATTTTTTCACCATTAAGGATTTTTTTTTTATTGAAATTATTTACAGGCCATCCGTCCATGATAATATTACTATTTTTTATGTTTTCAATGACAACTATAAGATACAATACTTTATGGAAAATCATGATGTATTAAAGGATGCAACTATCCATGAAGACAAGAATGAGAAAACTTTACAAGATTTAGCTCAAGCAAGAAAATGAAACCCCATGCCCAAGGGTGTGGTGTCTTTGGAAAAGATGTATGACCTGCAAAATATCTTCAAAGGACTAATCAACACAAAGACTCATAGCTCCACTTTGTCGCACGAACTAGTAAATCTTGGCACAAAATAAGATCCAAAGTATGTAAATTTCGGTCCTTATTGTATACCTCAAGAGCAACAATATTTTATCCACCCCTTTAATTAGTACTAAGATGTTTCCATGTGGATGTACAATGATCTTAATCCTCATGATATGTGAATAATCCAGCATGTGATTCCTATTAAGGAATGGGACAAGCCTTTTCAACAAAAACTGAGGAAATTTCATCCTACTCCTGAGCTCCTCATTTGGTAAGAGTTAAGAAAAATTATGGGTGCTCAGATCAAATTTAAAGTTATTCATTCAACATTGTAATATTCCTAAATTAGCATACAACTAATTGGAATATTAAAATTTTGTTTTGCTTCTTATTTGGAGTAATAAGAGGGTATGGAGACCCGTAAATCTCCTTATTAGGAATAAAATCACTACTAATGTGAATGGAGATCACTTTAGTGGCTTGATAAAGCACCCTTAGGTGTGAAAAGGGGCTAGAGCATGTAGACTGGGTCAACTTTGACCAAATCTACAACGTTGTTATGGAGAAGTGGCATTCATTGAAGGATAGCGCAATTTTGGTTGGAGACTCTTTGCATGGAAGTAGTGAATTAAATGAGTGGGGCCAAGGGTGAGGAATCTCATCACTCATATAAGGAATAGGGTGGAAGCCATATTGATTCATGTTTTTATTATTATTTTGTATATGGTCTGTTTAGACTTGTTTCTCTCTTCAACTGTTTAGCTAAGATAGCAGTGTTATTTAGCACAGGGTGTTCCTGAGCAGGAAACCAACCTCTTTCCTTGTGAAGCCTCTAAGAAGAGTATTGCACTACATTTCCACATTCAGGCATCGGGCCAGCTTCATCTTTCTTCAACAGCGTAGTTTCTACTTAGAGTTGTGTTGTGCTGTAGGGTGCAGCAGTGGAGGTTTGCATTGGGTGTTTTCTGAGATATTTTTGCAGTGGAGGAAGGTTTCCTTCCGTTGGGAGGCCAGTAAAGAAGCCCCTTGGGATTTATTGACATATTTTGCATCAGGCCAAGGATTTTTTATCCCCTACAGCGCAGTTTCAGTCCAGATCAACGTTATTTTAGGGAGGCGTTGCAGGGGTGGTTGCAATGTCTAATTTGGGAGGTGATTTCTTCAGTAGAGGGTGTTACACAGTAATTTGTCACTGTCCCTGCAATCCCCATCTCACCCATTGGAGGGTCATTTATATGACCAATAAGTAGTGTCATGCCTTGCAAATACCATCATTGCATCCCTTGCCATGAGGAAAACAATCCTTATGTTGACCATTTCCTGAGAAGACCACTAAAAACACATGTTTTTGCCTTGGCGCTGGTAGCCCGTTATGCCCTCATGCCAATGAGGAAAATCAACAATGAGCCCGCGCCAGCTGGCACTCTGTCTCAATGAGCTTCCCGCACAAATCTGTTTATGGAAATTTTTTTAAAAAAAGAGGCGAAGTTTCGATCACAACAACTTCTTGGATGAGTCATAGGGAGTGGTTCGGCTGAATAACCACGGCCTTCCTCCTTTGGCCTCTTGTTTCCACCTTATGGGGAAACCTCCCAAGGGATAAGGCCTCCCTTCCACTATTGTAGGGATACCAACCTCCTCCTCTCCTCTATAAATATAGCCATCTTCCATTGATGTGCTAGTTGAACATGTTATGGTTGAAAAAATAGCTAAAAAAGTTAGCATAGAGAGGAAGCAATCATAGCTTCGGGAGAATAGTGCAGAGTGTGATTGTTTGTGTGATTGGGAACATAGTGAGATCTTGACCTTTTTTCATGAGGGTGTGGAAAACGTGCTTGGATACATACCTACCAAAGGAGAGCCTCAACATCAAGGCTTGGTTGTAAACTCCCCTTGTCTTTATCATAATAAATGCATCTGATATTTATCTTCCACTCTTGTTTAAAATTATAATGAGATTTCTAGCGTTCCTTGATCAGTTAGATAGGTTTTAATTGTTTTATGTTTGTCTTGGTTTTACATTTGTCGTGGTGTCTTGACTGTCTATACAGGTATTCGAACGTTGGTAGCAGCATATATCGAGCTTGAGAAGAGCGATGAATCAAGAGGCTTCGACGAAAGAAGACAACATAGCATCAGAACGAGGTAGGTCATCTTCCTTGCTCTGAATTTCATTTACAATCTAGGAAAGTAGATGTTAGTATGTTCCCGTAGTTGCTAGACCCACCCTAGGGCTAGAGGGATCGCCTCTATCTGCAGAGGGGATTTACCTGGACAACAAATTGGCGACTCCACTGGGGAGTTTCCTTTGAGTTTGTCACTCTTTGAGGTCTTAGTCATTTACGGATTTAGTCGAACGACCATTTCCATATTTTTTCCTATTTTTTTCATCAATTACGATCTTTTAGTTTTGCTTGAAGTGGTGAGTCTGGTCTTGGTTGGGAGAAAGTCTTGTTTTTTCCTGTTCAGGCATTGGTGCTTTTATTTTTCTAACAGTCGCGCCGATTGGAGCTAGTTGTTAGTTAGCAACCTGCACCAATTGGCCATTGGAGCTAGTTGTCAGTGAGAAAGTCGCGCCAGTTGGTGCTAGTTTCACCCACCAAAGTCGTGCCAATTTCAGGGTGTATGAAAAATTGAGGTTTTTTCCCTAAATCCTTCACTAGTGTGTCTTTCCCTTCCCGTCTTTTTCTCTGTATGATTTACTTGTTCTCTCCTCTACCTTTTCACTTATGGGCATAGATTAAATTGCTCTTTGTTCAACTAAAAAGTCTTCTTTCTTGATTGCTTGATGTAAAAGGGAATGAATGCCTTGTTTTGAGCTCATGCTTTGGAAGTCCTTTTTGTGCTTGACCTCATATGTCTTGTAGCCTTTTGAGGAATTTCGTTACAAAGTGTTTAAAACAACGATTGCATTCTTAGTGTGGTTTTGCATCCTTTTTGCATTCATCCTTCCATTAAGGAGATTTGCGTTCATTTAGTTTTCGTCTCAAAGTTTTCTTTTCATTAAAATGAATTAGATCACATTGCATTGAAAAGTATTTTTGAGATTTATCATTGAACTTAGATCACATTGTTTAATGATTGAAAGCTAAAAATTGCATCAAGTGCATTCTCTTTCATTAAAAGAATGCATTAAGTAGATTCTCATTTCATCGAAAAATGTATTGAGTGCATTCTTATTCTTTCAAAAAAAGGAAATTGTGCATAGATTACAATTGCATAGTTTTCAAAAAAGAGGATTTTGCATAGATTACATTGCATAATTCACATCATTGAATGTTTTGATTACTTTTGGATAGTGAAAGTCATCTAGTTTGGAAAAGGTTTCATTTTCAGTATTTTTGTTTGTTGCATCATTATTTGGAACTCTTCCCTTAACGAGATAGCATTCATTGAATTGAAAGATTTCTTTTCTCATATAGCTGCATATAGGAGATTTTCAGATGACATGCGGTAGGGCCTTGAAATCGAAACGTAAATTGAAGATCAACTTTAAAATTTACTGAATTAACCTAAGGAAACATTGAAACTTAACGAAACACCTAGTAGTCTAAGGTAGAGACATGTTCCGGTGTCATTAAGCCTAGCAGTTGTCGCTCGCCATCTGGCTTCAGACAGTGCTAGTACAGACTTGTGCTCCCCATACCGTCGTGTATATAAAGGGAGACCCCATTAGGTTGCAAATCCTTTATCCATAGGAAGCTGAGTCTATCGCCTTTTACCCATGATATACCAGACACAACGTTCAGGGAGATTACCTGCACGTATGTTAAGTCCTTGGTTGATTACTCTCTCATTTTGACCAAGGTGTATATGGCAGTTCACGGATATCTGGTACACCCATTTACCTAGATTACCAGAGCAGTCACTTTGATCTTTACTAACTCTTTTAACTGAAAATATCATCAAGCTCTTGTCCTTTCAAGCTTGTGTCCAACCTGAAAGCGATAGAGTCACCTTTTGCTCGTTTCTTGACTCTTAAAATATGAAATGGCAGAGTCTGGTTTTAGTGTCTTAAAAATTAATCGCCCACGAAATTTTCCCAGTTAGAATTTTTGTCCTTAGTGTTTTATTTCAAGGTCGTTTCCAATGGAAACTTTTCCAGAGTTTTCCAATCAAGGAGTCCCCTCTGAAGGGAGTCCTAGTCCTTTTCCTGCTTTAGGAAATATTGGTGCTCCTTATATGGCCACGTTATCCCTCCCTAGGTTAACTGTGGGGTTGTTTTCAACCTCTGTAGTCTCAAGTGTTCCGGCTACCGTACCATCCACTCCTCCGCCTGAGCAACACCATGTTGATTCGAAGGTGGACCTCTCCCCTTCTTCGCCTGTTTCTTCATCCTCATCTTCTACTTTTCCTGGTGAAATTTTTTATTCTAGTACCCAGGTGGCTAAGAAGAAGAAGAAGAAGACTAAGAAGAAGAAGTCAAAGAAGCGAGAGGCTAATTCTGCAATTGTTGCTTCTAAAAAAACTCCTCTCGATGAACCTTCCAACCCTTCATGAAAAGTTAAGTTCCCTTGCATGTTGTGCTAGGGAAACCATCTTCTTCGAGATTGCCCTGGCATTCCCAAGGTGCTCGAAGTATGGTCCAACAGTCATCCACTGTTTCCTTTGGCTTCTGGGAGTCAGGTTGGGGGCATGTCTTCAGCTAGTGCTGGTAAAGCTCCTAAGATTCAGGGTAAGCTCACCAATCCCTGTAAGTTGTGTAAAGGGCATCATGCCATTCACCTTTGTTTGTATATGGATGAATCCAAGAGAGTTTTGGACAACTCGACTGTTTCTACACTGTACCTTCTGGCTGGTTACAAAAAACTTTCTCTGAGTCCTTCACCAGTTGATTCAACGGTCGGTCAAGAGTTATCCTTGGTCGGTCCCACTCCCCCAGAAATTCAAATTCAAGAATCCATTCCCGACCAACCGTTGGTCATGGGATCGATCGATCTAACCCCATTTGTGGTTCATCGGGTCTTTTCCATTGAGAGTGGATCTCATCCCCCCCTGTTTCTTCTTGTTTCTTCAGATTCCTCAGACTTGGGTAAATATTCTCCTCTCCCTGTATCTCAGGAAGCTACTCCTCTGCCTCCCATGATGGAGGTCCCAGAGGATACTCCTTCTGCCTCCATGATAGAGGTGGCAGAGGATGCTCCTTCTTCTCCCATAACACCATGGGAAGACCATCTCGGTTCGATGGTATCCCCTCCAAGTAGTTTGGATGCTTCCTTCGATTGGGGTCGATTCGTAGGTTATCGCCTTCCTTCTTATGTGCCCTTTGAGATCACGGTATAGGCCTCCCATTTAGTCGTACCCAGCACCATTATAGATGAAGGCGCGTCTGTTAGTATTTTATCCTCAACTACTTGGCAAGCTTTCGGTTCGCTGCCGCTTGTGCCTATTACGCAGAATCTATTGGCATTTAACAGAAGAACTACTCAACCTTTAGGGATCCTTCCGAAGTTGCCTGTTACTTTGGGAGGGAAAACTGTCCACATGGACATGATGGTTGTTCTTGGCCCCTTGGAATTTAATTTACTCTTGGGCCGTGATTATACTTATGCCATGGGAGCACTTGTCTCCTCCCTCTTTCATGTGATGTGTTTTCTGCACCAAGGTCAGATCGTGACCATCGATTAGCTTGCGTTCTTTGGTCCTAATATGGCAGCTAGTCCACCATCATCCCTGTCGGATCTTTATCCGCCAGTTGTGTCATCCCTGTCGCATGTCAATTATGTGGCTACCTGTCCTGTGCCCGCATTCAGTGATAGTGTCGTTGTACATCATGTGCAGGGGGCATTGGGTCCAGACTTCCAAGATGTTTTCCTTCCATCGGACGGGAAACCATTGGAAGCCATGACTTCTTATTCATTATGATAAGGTCTATTAGAGTAGGGTTCGTTTTCTTGTGTCAAGCTCCTTAAAAAATGAAACAAACTGGTCAGATCACAGTTCATTTTCTTGTGTCAAGATCCCTAAAAAATGAAACAAGGTTGTTGAAGCATAGTTCGTTTTCTTCTGTCAAGCTCCTTAAAAAATGAAATAAGATGTCGTGAGGATAGTTCTTTTAATGTGTCAACCTCGTTAAAAAAATGAAACACGTTCCCGTTCAATTCGAGTCTTTGATTAGATCTCGTAATATCCTAGTCGAGTCTTTCTCTTCATCTCATAATTTGAACCTTCCCTCCATCTGTCTTTCATCTGGACTGAAGCTTGGGGGGCATGCACCTCGAATTGAGTCACCATGCTGGGAGCATGCTTACTTTTTCAAGCATAGTTTGTTTCCGTTTCAAGCTTTTGTAAAAATGAAACCAAATTCAAGCAGATTTTCCTGATTTCAAGCTTGTGTAAAAATGAAACCATTACCTCTCGTGATTGCCATTTTATCAGCCTGTTTTTTCCAGATGAGCCTTGGTTTTCTCACTCCATCATCATTATCTGCTTGGCTGATCATATGCCTTCACTTGGTTGTTTTACCCATTCCTGAGGAACCACTGCGATGAGTGGTCTTGTTAGCTAGCCTCTTAACCTTTACTTGTTCTGAGCAGTTCCACCATTACCGGAACCAGTAGCTACCCTTTATACCACTCATTCCTCTAGGAGGAGTCAACTTTCAACTCTTTTCTGACTCTCTAAAACTGAAAAGATTTCTGAGACGCTTGTCGTTTTGAACTCGTTAAATGGTTGCGAAACGATATCTACCCAGTATACGTTTACCCCTTTTTCGGGCTAGGATAGATTATTTACGAAAAAAGAATACCTTAGCCGATCATGACTAAGAGGTTCTCTCAGACACAGTTTTCTACCTTTTCGGATCTGTGAGACTATTTACGAAAAGGGACTGTTGGAGTTTTCTTTTTTTTTGTCTTTTCAAACTCTCTAAATATTAGAAGATGTTGAGTTCTGCCTTTGTCAAACTCATTAAAACTGATGACATCAGACTCCATCGTTATGACGTTACTCGAGTTCCTCCTTCCTAGGGCTCGTAAAATGTACTAGGTTGGATTTTTCCGAAGAACAAACTTATATGACAAGCATATGCTATCCTCTTCAAGCTTGCGTAAAAATAAAGAGGTACTCGCTAGAAATGGTGCGGGAAAATGGAAGTTATTCTTTAGTTGTGTCGGTAGTATGTCACTCTTGAATATGACACTTTTCTACAGTTCGTGTCAGGTTGGGATATCTTCACTCTATCACTTTTCCTCCATGGGTTTGGGAAATCCATTTTCCTCTCATTTGATTATAAATCTTGTCAACATGACCTCTAATCCTATTTTGAGTCAAATGCTGCCAAATTCTAGGGTCATGTCACCGATATGTTCAAGAGAAAATCCTTCTGCAGTTTGTACATTCCCTGATCCTCTGTTTCATTCTTGATTCACACTCATATTACCTTCTCTGTTTCATGTCGATGATGTGGGATTCATTATGACCCTCCTTCAACGGATCGCTTCCTATCGACTTTAGCTCATTATCCAGGAAGTTGATCTAGAGACTCCTTCTGGTACCTTAGAGCTTGCATGCCCTAATGGCAAGTTCTTCGCATTCAATGACAGGTTCACATCATTGGCCTTTGATCGAGTGATTTCATGGGTGTTCGACTTCAGCTCACTATTCACATTCCGTGGATTGTACTAGTAGTACCTTGAGAGCCATTGACATTATGGGTGGTTTCTCTCACACTTGTTAACGGTTCACATCATTGACCGATAATAAAGTGATTTTATAGCATGTTCGACTTCAACACGTCTATTCACATGTTGGAATTTGTACTTTGATCGGGTGGTGTTGGAGCGCAAGACCCTGGGCTTCGATCACAAAAGTCTAGGTTGCGAGGAGTGATGAGTCATTCATGATTATATACATGATTCTTTAGACGGATGGTTGCGACTATACCTCAGGTTCTCTCATTTTGATCCTCTCTATATGGATGGTTGTGCCCAAACCATGGATCTATTTCACAAGATCCCTTCATTCGGATGGCTGCATCCATGTCGAGGATCCATTCACATGATCCTCTTCTTGATGGATAGTTGCGCCTATACCATGGATTCATGTATTTTCATTATAGATTTCAGTTATGTATATGTATCTATGCTTGATTTGCAGGTCTCCCGATAGCAGCGTCTGGTTCCTTGCACGTACTTGTAAATCATTTCACCCCTCACTCATGTTCAGACTTCATACTTTAGGGGGCATCTGTTACACAATAATTTGTCACTGTCCCTGCAATCCCTATCTCACCCATTGGAGGGTCATTTTTATGACCAATAAGCAGTATCATGCCTTGCAAATACCATCATTTCATCCCTTTCCATGCGGTCAACAATCCTTCTGTTGACCATTTCGTGAGTAGACCACTAAAAACACATGTTTTTGCCTTGGCGCTGGTAGCCCGTTATGCCCTCACGCCAATGAGGAAAATCAACACTGAGCCCGTGCCAGCTGGCACTTTGTCTCAGTGAGCTGCCCGTGCCAATCTATTTATGGAAATTTTTTTAAAAAAAGAGACAAATTTTTTATCACAACAACTTCGTGGATGAGTCGTAAGGATTGGTTCAGCTGAATAACCACGGCCTTCCTCCTTTGGCCTCTTGTTTCCACCTTATGGGGAAACCTCCCAAGGGATAAGGCCTCCCTTCCACTATTGTAGGGATCCCAAACTTCTCCTCTCCTCTATAAATATAGCCATATTCCATTGATGTGCTAGTTGAACATGTTCTGGTTAAACAGATAGCTGAAAAAGTTAGCATAGAGAGGAAGCAATCATAGCATCGTGAGAATAGTGCAGAGTGTGATTGTTTGTGTGATTGGCAACATAGTGAGATCTTGGACCTTTGTTCATGGGGGTGTGGCAAACGTGCTTGGATACAGACCTGCCGAAGGAGAGCCTCAGCATCAAGGCTTGGTTGTAAACTCCCCTTTTCTTTATCATAATAAATGCATCTAATGTTTATCTTCCACTCTTGTTTACAATTATAATGAGATTTCTAGCATTCCTTGATCAGTTAGATAGGTTGTAATTGTTTTATGTTTGTCTTGGTTTTACATTTGTCGTGGTGTCTTGACTGTCTGTACAGGTAATCAAACGTTGGTAGCAGCGTGTATCGAGCTTGAGAAGAGCGACGAATCAAGAGGCTTCGACGAAAGAAGAAAACATAGCATCAAAATGAGGTAGGTCATCTTCCTTGCTTTGAATTTCATTTACAATCTAGGAAGGTAGATGTTAGTATGTTCTCATAGTTTCTAGACCCACCCTAGGGCTAGAGGGATCGCCTCTATCCGCAGAGGGGATTTACCTGGACAATAGAGGGGCCATCCTTTCATCTGAAGGATCTATTGGAGAAGAGTTGTAGGATTCTACATCAGCTTTATCCATATCTTCTCATTTCTCTTGCTGCAACATATCTTTAGCCCTAGGGTTGCAACTTGCATTGGCACATTGTGTGCATTTTCCGAAAACCCTCTTGGGTTATCTTGGAAAGTTGATATAGGGCCTAGATCTATTTGTATAACATCTATTGAGGCATATATCATTATATTTGTATCATTGTATGATCTCCAGCTATAGTTATGCATGTTATTACTATGCTATAACAGCTCTCCGACATTTTTTATTGTAGAAACATCTCACTTTTGGGAGTGATTGTTTATGGGAGGCTTGTCTCCTCATTTCATATGAATTATGCCTCACTATTTTGTACTAATTTTATGTTCTTATACATAATTTTATGACTCCATATTGGTCTCCATTGTTGATTTATTGTTTTACACTGCTATTTCCATGTTTATGCACTATATTCCTACTTTTCCCATTTGGGAATATTAAAAACATGGGTCTCCAATCTGGTTCTGGTAAGTAATAAGTCTAGGGAGATATGTGCGTGTATTTTAGAAATCTAAATCACGCCTTGGAAAAAGAGAATTATATAGTTTCATCAATGGAAAATATTTTGCAAACAATATCGAGGTCTAAAATTTTTTCATTGTTGGATGTTTTCTCGGGATACAACCAAGTTCTGGTGGAAAAACTCGACAGGCACAGAACTACGTTTAGGACCAAGTGGGGTACATTTGACTTCAAAATAATTCCTTTCGGACTTTTTAATGCCGGTGCTACTTTTCAACACACTATGGACATTGCATTTTTGGGTTTAATTGGACATAGCATTGTGGTTTACTTATATTATGTGACAATGTTTTCGTAGTGTCCAAGGGAAATCTCTTCGGCCGTATCATCACAAATAATGGGATAAAGGTGGAACCTAAAAGATTAAAAACTATCACTCTCTTTACCTTCCTGGTAAACAAGAAATTTATGCAGTCCTTCTTAGGGAAAATCAATTTCCTTCTCAAGTTCATCTCAAATTGCACACATATAGTCAAACTATTACAAGAGATGATAAAGAAGGATGCAAACTATAAGTGGGATAAAAGGGAAAAGGATGTCTTCACCAGTATTAAGAAAGAAATGACAGAAGCCTCAAAACTATACAATATGAACTTTGGCAAATATTTTATGTTGTACACTTTATCTTTTGATACTTCTCTTGTTGTTGTTCTTATACAAAAGGATAATCAAGATAATGAATGACCTATATCATTCATAAGTATCGGCTTGAAAAGAACTGAAATAGATTACCCTATCATTTATAAACAAGCTTCCATAGACTACAAGACAGTAAAACACTTCAGGCCTTAACTTTTGAAAAACATGTCATTATCTTTGTGACTCACCCAGTTGTTAGATTGTTGTTTGTTCAACAAGAGCTGGGTGAAAGAAGAGAAAAATAGATGACAATATTGCAATAGTACGATATTGATTTCAATCTACTTCAAAGATAAAGGGCCATGGTCTATGCCAGGTAGCAGCAGAAGTGGCAAGTTCACTAGAAGATGCCTCTTCTAGATGAGATAAATAAATGGAAATGTATAACATCAAACAAGTTACCCCCATTGACACATCCACCTCTTGGTATGCAGATGTGAGATAGTATCTTGATCATGGTACCCTATCCTCTCATTTATCAGCAAGATAGAAGAGGGCTACTAAACTGAAATATCTATCATAGTAGTTGGTACACATAGTGCTTTTTAGCAAGCACCATAATGGGGTCCTGCTCAAATTCCTAGAAGCACCTTATTCAAAAATGGTATTTCGTGACCTCCACGACTAACCAACCAAAGGTAATTTCATGGGTGACACTAATGTGCACAATATTATTTTGATCGATTACTATGGGCCCACACTCTTCAAGGATTCTCATGCCTATGTTTGAAAATGCCCGGTTTTTCATAAATGCGCTAGCCGAGATAAGAAACTAGTTGCCCTATTTCAACCCATCGTTTTAGAAGAACCCTTCAAATAATGGGGATTGGGAATTATTAGTGAAATTTTTCCACACTCATTGAAGTAGCACCACTATATTCTCATTTCTACAAACTACTTTACGCGGTGGACAAAAGTGATTCCTCTAAAATAAGTGAATGACTAGGAAGTTATCAATTAATCAGAAATAATATCATTACTAGGTTCAACTTTGCGACATCACTTATTTTTTTATAATGAAACTTATTTCTCATCACTTAAACTCTATGATTTTACATTATAAAATGGCATTTTATTGAAACATTCAAATAACTAATATCCATAGGGTAGCAGTCTTGTTGATTCAACCAATAAAAACCTCATTTGCACTATTAAAAGGAATGTGTACTCTGAACAAAGGAATTTTCATAATGCTTTGGTGAAATCTCCATGGGATGACTATGTTACACCTAAAACTTCTCTACGAACCTCCCCTTACTTTCTGTTGTAAGGAAAAAAAGTCATCCTACCTCCAAACATTTACCCGCCTGCCCTTCAACTTTCACAATAGTCTCAAGGTAAGCCTTAAGTTTTATTTATATTAGGATATACATTCTCTTGAATATATAGGAAGAAAAGAGGAAATAAAAGTACAAATTTACTCTTCATCAAAATCATATCAAGAGATAGTTTGACAAGAATTTAGTTTGCAAGACTTGGTATTGAAGTGGGATAAATCCCACGAAGAGAAGGGGAAACACACTAATTTCCAATCCCTGTGGGTCATACCATTTGTTGTTCGTGAATATCTTGGCCACCACACTTATCATCGCCAATATTTAGATGGGAGGATGGATTCTCTTCTTGTACACGGCCAAGATTTGAAACAATATTTTCAATTATAGTATAGGGTTGCTCCCTACCCCATGTATATAATATTTCATATTTGTTTTTTGTTTGTCATGTTCATTATTTTTTGTTGTCTTTTCATTATTGTGAATAATCCTTGTGTGAAATTATCTTTTTTGGTTCCAATGCATGTGGAAAAATAGAAAAGGGCATTGTGACACTACAACATTTTGGTAACTTTAGTCCTTCTTCATCTTGGTCCATACCTTTTGGTAAATGATGTTTTGATAGAAAATTCAATCCTTCCATAAGGAGATATTTGTGTAGAACCATTATACTCATACCTATTCTAGGAACCTATTCCTACACTCAATTATTTGTGTTTCAATGTTTTTCACACTCATCCAATCAAGTAAAAATGGACAAGGGAAAATATTAATGAGCATGCTAATATCAGAGGTACATAAATTCTTCTCTAAATGTAAAGCATCTTATTCTCTTAATAATTCGAGATCCCTCTTCCACCACATGAAATAAATAAGTGCATTTTCACATTCTTTACAATAAAAATAAATAAATGGTGAAAGATGAGAAAGGATTCCTACACAGAGAGGTTAATCATTAATTTTTTTTGGGTACTTACTAGGCTCACTGGAAGTGAAGAAATTTGTTTGTTCCTATAGTGAATCAGTTTGGGTACTAACTAGGCTTACTGGCCTTGGAGCAACATCAGGGATGAAAAATAAGATTGAATATCTAAAGCTCACGAACTATATTACCCTTCTCCTAAATCGAAACAAGTGTGATATGGTTAGATTTATGAATGTGTCCAATGAAGAAATGAATTAAGGGGACTACATTTATAATTTGGTTAAGTGGGGAATCTAGAGTAATCCATAAAATGAATCAATACTTCCTAAAGAACTAGACCCTGCATAGAAGATTAGACTAAGGTAGAGAAGCTGGATTTCTACCACCAAGTGTTGTTGTTGCTACAACACCCACCCAAATCTTAGCCTACATCCACATTTCAGATCCTACTTTGACCTCACATTTTTTCATTTCTAGCCGTAAGGGCCATTCCATGTATATTCTCTAAGCTTTCAAGTCCCTTTTCGAAGAAAACCAAAGTTTCGTCTTTTGGCATGGGAAGTGTCACACATCGCAAAAGCAATGTTCTGATCTATTTCAACAGGAAAATTTTATGTTGATGGGTCCTATTTATCAAATAGACATGTATTATACCCATTCCCAAATTTTCATGCACTATTGCGCAAGTTTCGTCATCGTCATCACAAAGTCTATCTTAAGTGTTGCACTTGGAGAAGGTTGTTGTACTACCATGTCATCGAGGGGATCATGTTCTTCTTATGTATTGGGTGTTCAATGTTGTGTTGATAATTGTTATGATTGTGTGTGACCATTCACAAGTTAAATCATGATTTGACTTCTACCTCACTTAATCAAATCCTAGAAAGTTCCTTCCTAATCAACTTGATGTCACATATCACTTTGGAACTGCACATTATGTAGTGTCAACCCTCAAGCTCAACCTTTTCCTCTTGGAACTGCACAATATGTAGTTCCTGCTTCTAAGGACTACACATTATGTAGTCTTAGTGCTCAACCATATCCCCTTGACCTCCACAACTCGCAATTCATCCTCCCAGTCAGCCTCCTTCTGCGCACTGCGCAGTGGCAAGCCTCAAATTGTCATCCTGCCTCCTTGAACTGTGTAATTTCACAAACCATTAGCCTCTCCCTCTCCTATACTATGCACTGGGAAACCTCAATGCTCAAGACTACCTCATTGAGATCCTTAACTATGCACGCATCCTGCCCAAGCCTCTAGAACTATGCACTACACAATCTCAAGCTTCAATCCCACTCCTGACCTCCGGAACTGTGCACTTCACAATCCCTATGTCTCCTCTCAATCCAGCACCGAGTTCTAGCTCAATTAGTGATTTTCATTAAGCATGTTATACTAGGATTTTTTCATACTAATGGCGTCTTGTCATGAATGTTTTCCTGATGCAGCTACTATATGTTCACATGATAGGATGATGATTGAAAAGAAGGAGAAGGAAACTTTACTAGAAGACACGTATGAAGCTGCAAAGACAA
Organism: Pinus albicaulis; assembly: GCA_034641835.2. Taxonomy (NCBI): domain Eukaryota; kingdom Viridiplantae; phylum Streptophyta; class Pinopsida; order Pinales; family Pinaceae; genus Pinus; species Pinus albicaulis. Next base: position 943,026,887 of record CM076570.1, read on the forward strand.
TTTTATCATTGAATGAGAAGATGAAGGGACACCATATTATGACAACAGTCATAGATCAAAACCATAGTGAAGACTCCCTATCTTCAAGCCTTATGGAGGAGGAAAAATAAAATCATGTACCATCTTTCAAGAAGACACAAAGACAATAGCAAAATGAATGGCTTGACATTTTCATATCATCATGAGTCAGTTTCATCAATGTCATGCCATGTCTTGTCAATGTGTCATGTCAAGGTGTTATTGTAGTCATCATTTTCCACTTCATTTTTGGATATTATTATACAATTTTCAATATATGAGAAATATAATGTAAATCAGAAGTCCAAGAGACACCTATAGAATGTGAAAGGTCATGTATGCGTTAAAGATTCATGAGGGAAGTCAAAGGGTCACAAGGGAGGTGAATAGTCACCTTATTTTTTATATACACACACTCATAACTCATGCAAAGGACTTTACACCTTGGGTCCTCCTACTAGGTATTAGAGAGGAAGATATTTCTTTTGGAGGAGAAAGTGGTAGCTCTAATGCTCCACTATTGAGGCTAGTGGTGTTCATTGTACTGGTGTACCTTGGAAATTTTTCTTAATACTTGAAGCTCATTGAGCCAGCACACTGTCAAGCCTATTTCGTAAATTTTGTAAGACTATTCTTTGAATGTTTTCGATATATGTTTTTTTCATATGTACTAAATAAATTAAACTATATGGTGGCTTTGGTGCTTGTCTTATTGAAGGTGTGTTTTACTTGTTATAACAATTTTTACTTCTATGTGAACTATTTCACTAGTTGATTAATGATTCTTTGATATATATATATATATTCTCATGTCTTTATTAGAATAGTATTATTACTCTTCTCTTAAAGGATCAATTTTATTTCCCCTCTAACGAAAGAACCTTGATACATTCCACAAGGCATACTCACTTTTTCATTCAAAATTACATGTAAATTACTCTCTCGTGTCAGCCATTGTTACATAGAAATTTGTCACCATCCCTGCAATTCCCCATCCCGCACAATTGGAGGGCTCATTCCGTGACCTGTGAGTAGTGACATAACTTGAAAACACTTTCATGGCATTCCCCTAAACATGTAATTTCATTTCCCTGAAGACAACTCCTTGTGAAAAACCCTAAAAACACCCCTTTTTGCATTGGCGCGGGCAGCCAGTTCAGTACCTGTGCCAATGGGGGAAATCCTTCAAAGAGGGCGCACCAATTGGTGCTCTGTCCCAGAGTTGCACTCGCGCTAGACATTTTAAGGAGTTTCTTTTTTAAATAAATGGCGGAAGTTTCGTCCTAACTGATCCAGAAACTGGTATCTAATTTGAGTTGGGAGGTTTGGCTCTGGATCTCCATGTAGAGGAAGTGGTTTGCCACCTCTCATGGAAGATTCCTTGAGGATAGGGCCAATCCTATGATTATAGGGATCCCAACTCCCCTTCCTCCATCTATAAAAGCTTGCTCATCCCCTTTCCAAGCTAGTCTCCAAGTTCCCAAGAGCCATCAGAGCCTTATGCTGCAAGAGCCTTGATTCATTCCCTTAAGGCCAAATCCAAGCAAGGAGATTATTGTCGAGACATCCGGAGAGAGAGGTTTGTCCCATCCCCGACAGGCTTTTTCGAGACGTGTTCCATTGGCGACCCTCCGAAGGATAATTCAGCGTCAGGGCTATGGTTGTATTCTTCTTTGATTGACAAATGATAAGCGACTATTGGTTATGGTTCCACTCTTGTTGATGATTATTATGATGAGTTATGTCTTCTCTGACTGACATATAGTTTCATATACTGGATTTTACACTTGCATTTGTTTTGTTTATGGCGTGTGCAAGTGTCTGATCATGGAGATCGTGAGGATTGTGATCTGCCGGAGCTAAGGAACGGGAGCACTACTTTCTCTACAAGCAACAGCTTTGGATTCCAGGTAAGCCTTCATCGCTAGTTGGTTTATTTGCAATTAGGAACCTGCACTATAGCGTGAACGATTGTTGCTAGACCTGGTCCGGGCTAGTAGGGATCGACTCTGTCCACAGAGGGGATTTACCTCCACAACAAATTGGTGACCATACTGGGGAAACTACTTGTTGTTTTCTTTATAAACTACAGACGGGGCCTGAAGTTAACCAGATAGCCTTTGAAACGCTCTTGCTCTGCATTAGCGAAGTAGATCAATGCTGCTTCAGTCAATCTCCGGTTTAGTTTATGAACTGAACACTTGGATTATTGTCTTGTCTTTCGGTCGTTTCTTAACTTTGCTTGCTTGATCAACTCTTTTGGCTGGTTCTTTTTGTGAGTTTGGCTTTTGGTTTGAGCTTTACCATCACTGGTCTGCTCCTTGGATTAATTATTTTTTTATTTTTCCTTAGTAAACTCGGCTGGCGCGCTTTTCAGTGTGAAAATCATGCCCACTGGCACATGTTGTCAGTGTATTACTCGTGCCAATCCCATTTTGGAGCTAGTTGCAGCCTTACAGTCGCGCCAATCCTGTAAGGTAGTAGGGTTTACTCTATTTTGAGCCTTCTGAGACTGATCTGGGTGTTTGGTCTTGTTTTTCAACTGCTTGAGTGTTCTGGAGCCTTGTTTGACTGATTGTGACCTTCTTCATTTGGTTGTTTGCCTATTTCTATTGATTTTACATTGTAGCCCTAGGGCATCTAGGTGTTATTTTGCGTCGAGCCTCCCTTGGGAGTTTTTGGTTTCTATCTGTTCAGCCAACTTTGTGATTGCTTCTCTACATTCGTTTGGTGGTTGTCTATCATTTTATTGCATTATTTGAGTGATTGGCTTCTTCTTCATTCGAATTCCGCTTTGTATCGCTTTGAGCCTAGATTACATGGTTCATTTGAGTCTTGGAGATTCTGCTTGAAGTGGTGAGTCTGGTCTTGGTTGGGAGAAATTCTTTGTTTTTTTATTTTCAGGCGTTGGCGCTTGTTGTCAGTTAGCAACCCGTGCCAATTTGGCATTGGCGCTAGTTGTCAGTGAGAAAGTCGCGCCAGTTGGCGCTAGTTGTCAATGACAAAGTCGGGCCAATTTCAGGGTGTGTGAAAATTGAGACTTTGTCCCTGAATCCTTCACCAGTGTGTATTTCCCTTCCGGTATTTTCTCTATATGAGCATAGATTACATTGCTCATTGTTTGAAATGTCTTCTCTCCATGATTTCTTGATGTGAAAGGGAATGAATGCCTTGTTTTGATCTCTTGCTTTGGAAGTCCTCTTTGTGTTTGACCTCATATGTCTTGTCGCCTTTTGAGGGATTTCGTGACAAAGTGTTTGAAACAACGATTGCATTCTTAGTGTTTGCTTACATCTCTTTTGCATTCATCCTTCATTAAGAAGATTTGCGTTTATTTAGTTTTCATCTCAAAGTGTTCTTTTTGTTAAAATGCATTAGATCACATTGCATTGAAGAGTCTTTTGAGATTTATCATTGAACTTAGATCACATTGTTTAATGATTGAAAGCTAAAAATCGCTTTGAGTGCATTCTCTTTCATTGAAAGCATGCATTAAGTAGATTCTCATTTCATCGAAAAATGCATTGAGTGCATTCTTATTATTTGAAAAGGAAAAAGGAAATTGTGCATAGATTACAATTGCATAGTTTTCGAAAAAGAGGATTTTGCATAGATCAAATTGCATTGTTTGCATCATTGAATGTTTGAAATTACTTTTGGATAGTGAAAGTCATCTAGTTTGGAAAAGATTTCGTTTGCAGTGTTGTTTTATGTCGCATCATTTTTTGAAGCTCTTCCCTTAACTAGATAGAATTCATCGAATTGAAAATATTTCTTTTCTCACATAGCTGCATATAGGAGATTGTCAGATGACACTCACTAGGGCCTGAAAAGTGAAACGTAATTGAAGATAAACATTAAAATTCATTCAATTTACACTAAGGCAGCATTGAAACATTAACGAAATATTTAGAGGTCTAGGCTAGAGACGTGTTCCGGCGTCTTTAAACCTTGTAGCTTTCATTCGCCTCTTGGATTTAGACAGCACTAGTACGGACCTGTGTTCCCCGTACCGTCACGTATATAAAGGGAGACCCCACTAGGTTTCTATCCGTTATCTATAGGAAGCCGAGTCTGCCGCCCTATACCCGTGATACACCGAACACAACATTCAAGGAGATTGCATGCATGTACATTAAGTCCTTGGTTGATTTCTCTTTCATTTTGAAACCAAGGTGTATATTGCAGTTCACGGTTATTTGGTACACCCTTTGCCTAGCATTCCTAAGCAGTCATTTTAATCTTTTCTGACTCCTTAAATTTGAAAAGATCATCAAGCGCTTGTCCTTTCATGCTTGCTTCAAAACTGAAAGAGATAGAGTCACCTTTCATCCGTTTCTCGACTCTTAAAACATGAAATGATGAAGTTTCTAAGTTTCAATGTGGTAAAATAAATCACCCGCGATCACATGCCCTTTTAGATTTTTCTTGTTGGCCGTTTGATTGTGTGCCTTGGTATTTAGCCCATGTGTGGTTTTGAGTTTTTGATGGCAACTTTTCCAAAGTTCACCAACCAAGGAATCCCCTCCGATGGGAATCCTGGTCATTTTCCTCCTTTTGGAAATGTTGGTGCTCCTTATATGGCAACGTTGTCCCTTCCTGGGTTAACTGTTGGGTTGCCTGTTTGGTTGTTTTCAACCTCTATGGTCCCGAATGTCCTGGCTACTATTCAATCAGTTCCTCCACCTGAAAAACATCATGTTGATTCCAAGGTGGAGCTCTCCCCTTCTTCGCCTGTTTCTGCGTCCTCCTCTTCTACTTCGCCTGGTGAAAGTTTGGATTCGAGTAACCAGGTGGCTAAGAAGAAGAAGAAGAAGACAAAGAAGAAGAAGTTAGATAAAGGAGAGGCTAGCTCTGCGGCTATTGTGCCTAAGAATCCTTCCATTAATGAACCTTCCAACCCTCCGTGGAAAGTCAAGTTCCCTTGCATTTTGTGCATGGGAGACCATTTTCTTCGAGACTGCCCTGACATTCCCAAGGTGCTCGAAGTATGGTCCAGTGGTCGCCCGTCGTTGCCTTTGGCTTCTGGGAGTCAGGTTGGGGGCACGTCTTCAACTGGTGCTGGTAAAACTTCTGAGAAGCAGGGTAAGATTACCAATCCCTGTAAGTTGTGTGAAGGACACCATGCCATTCACCTTTGTCCGTATATGGATGAAGCCAAAAGGATTTTGGAAAAATTAACTGGTTCTACACCATGCCTTCCAGCTGGTCATAATCGGCTTTCTTTGATTCCTCCACCAGCTGATTCCACGATTGGTCAAGAGTCATCCTTGGTCGATCCCGCTCCCCCAGAAATTCAAATTCAAGAATCCATTCCCGACCAACCATTGGTTGTGGGATCGGTTGAGATGGACCCGTCTAAGGTGCACCAGGTCTTTTCCGTGGAGAGTGGATCTCACATCCCTCAGGTTCTTCTTGTTTCTTCAGATTCCTCGGACTTGGAGAAATATTCTCCTATCCCTATATCTCAAGAAGTTTCTCCTCTTCCTCCCGTGATGGAGGTCCTGGAGGATACTCCTCCCACCTTCGAGATGGAGGTCATGGAGGATGATCCTTCTTCTTCCGTAACACCAGGGGAAGACCATCTCGATTCAATGGTAGCCCCTCCGAGTAGTTTGGTCGCTTCCTTTGATTAGAGTCGATTTGCGGGATACCGCTTTCCGTATTATGTGCCTTTCGAGATAACGGTACAGGCCTTTGGTCTGGTTGTACCCAGCACCATTATAGATGAAGGTGCATTTGTTAGTGTTCTATCCTAAACTACTTGGCACGCTTTCGGTTCACCGCCGCTTGTGCCTGTTACACAGAATATGTTAGCATTTAACAGAAGAACAAATCAACCGTTAGGGATCCTTCCAAGGTTACCAGTTACTTTGGGAGGTAAAACAGTCCATATGGACGTGATGGTTGTTCCAAGCCCCTTGGATTTCAATCTGCTCTTGGGGCGCGATTACACCTATGCCATGGGAGCGCTCGTCTCCTCCCTTTTTCGTGTGGTCCATTTTCCACATGAAGGACGGATTGTGACCATTGATCAGCTTTCGTTCTTTGGTCCTGATGTGGCAACTGGCCCACCATCATCCCTTCCTGGTTTTTATCCACCTGTTGTATTTGCCCCACCGCAGGTCAACTATGTGGCTACCTACCTCGTGCCTGTACTCAGTGATGATGCCATCGTGCATAGTGTGCTGGGGGCATTGGGTCCTAATTTCTGGGATGTTTTCCTTCCATCGGAAGTGGAAATCTTGGAAGCGATGACTTCTTGTTCATTATGATGAGGTAGGTCAGAGCACAGTTTGTTTTCTTGTGTCAAGCTCCTTAAAAAATGAAACAAGACGGTCGGAGCACAGTTCGTTTTCTTATGTCAAGCTCCTTAAAAAATGAAACAAGACGGTCAGAGCACAGTTCGTTTTATTGTGTAAAGCTCCTTAAAAAATGAAACAAGACGGTCGGAGCACAGTTCGTTGTCTTGTGTCAAGCTCCTTAAAAAATGAAACAAGGTGTCACGAGGATAGTTATTTTAATGTGTTAACCTCGTTAAAATAATGAGACACTCTTCTATTCAATTCGAGTCTTTGATAAGTTCTCGTAAAATCCCAGTCGAGTCTTTTTCTTGATCTCGTAACTTGAACCTTCACCCCATCTGCCTTTCATATGGATTGAAGCTTGGGGGGCATGTACCTTGAATTGAGTCACCATGCTGGGGGGCATGCTTACTTTGTCAAGCATAGTTTGTTTCCATTTCAAGCTTGTGTAAAAATGAAACCAGTTTCAAGCATAGTTTATCTTTGTTTCAAGCTTGTGTAAAAATGAAACCAACTTCAAGCAGAGTTTCCTGATTTCAAGCTTGTGTAAAAATGAAACAATTCCCATTTTACCTCTTGTGATTTCCATTTTATCAGCCTGTTTTTGCCAGATGAGCCTTGGTTTTCTCACTCCATCGTCATTGTCTGCTTGGCCGATCATATGCCTTCACTTGATTGTTTTACCCGTTCCTGAGGAACCGCTGCGATGAGTGGTCTTGTTAGCCAACCTCTCGACCTTTATTTGTTCAGAGTAGTTCCACCATTACCAGAACCAGTTTCTACCCTTTACACCACTCGTTCCTCCAGGTGGAGTCATCTTTCAGCTCTTTTCTGACTCTCTAAACATGAAAAGATTGCCGAGTTCCTTGTCGTTTTGATCTCGTTAAAGTGGACACGAAACGACATCTACCCAGTATACGTTTACCCCTTTTTCAGGCTGGGATAGATTACTTACGAAAAAGGAATACCCTAGCCTATTGCGACTAGGAGGTTTTCTCAGACAAATTTTTCTACCTTTTCGGATCTGAGGAACTATTTACGAAGAGGGGCCATTGGAGTTTAATTTTCCACTGTCTTTTCAAACTCTCTAAACATGAAAAGACGCCGATTTCTTCCTTTGTCAGACTCGTTAAACCTTGATGACATTAGATTCAGTCGTGATGACGATATTCGAGTTTCTCCTTCCTAGGGCTCGTTAAATGTACTAGGATGGATTCGTCAGAAGGACGGATTTATATGACAAACATATGGTATCCTCTTCAAGCTTGTGTAAAAATAAAGAGGTACTCGCCAGAAATGGTGGGGAAAATGGAACCAACATCATTGTCATGTCGACAGTATGTCGCTCTTGAACATGGCACTTGTCTGCATTCGTGTCGGGTTGGGGACATCTCATCTCGTTTTCCACTTGCCTCCATGGGTTTGGGTGATCATTTTTGACCTCTCATCTGCTCTTTGCCTCATTGCCATGACCTCTGATCTGTTGATGTCAAATACTGCCAAACTCATTGTCGTGCCGCCATGTGTTCAAGAGAAGTTGACCTCTGCAAGTATCAACCTTCCTCTGATTCTCATCTGATCCTGATTCACAAAGACATTATGTTCCTCTGTCTCGTGTCGATGATGTGGGAAACACTATGGCCCACCTTCGATCAAGGTCACTTCCTGTCGACTTCAGCTCATTATCCAGGAAGCTGATCTAGAGACTCCCTTCTGGTACCTTGGAGCTTGCATGCCTCAATGGCAGGTTATTCGCATTCGACGTGTGGTTTTCATCATTGGCCTCCGATCGAGTGATTCTATGGGTGTTCGACTTCAGCTCATTGTTCACATGCCGTAGATTGTACCTGTAGTACCTTGAGGACCATTGGCATTAATGGTGGTACCTCTCACGTCTGTTAACAACTTTCATCATTGGCTGGTAATCAGACGATGTTCTTGCATGTTCGACTTCAGCTCACATATTCGCATGCTTGAACTTGTACTTTGTTCGGATCGAGATGGATCGAAAGACCCTGGATTCTGTCTGTTATAATCTAGGCTGTGATTTTGTGGATTATTATGATTTGTTACATGAGTGACTGATTAGATGGCTGTGACCATACCTGAGTCTATTTATCGATCCTCACTGGATGGCTGCGTCCATGCCTTGGATCTAGATTATTACATACTCTGTTATGGATGGTTGCGACCATACCACATATATATCATGTATTCGAGACATCAGTTGTACTTCTCTACGCAGGTTTTCCAACAGCGGTGTTTTCAGTTGGACACGTTCTCGTAAAGCATTTCACCCCTCTCTCTCTCTCGAGCCTCATGTTTTAGGGGACATCTGTTACACAGTAATTTGTCACCGTCCCTGCAATTCCCCATCCCGCACAATTGGAGGGCTCATTTCGTGACCTGTGAGCAGTGACATAACTTAAAAACACTTTCATGGCATTCCCCTAAACATGTACTTTCATTTCCCTGAAGACAAATCCTTGTGAAAAACCCTAAAAACACCCCTTTTTGCATTGGCGCGGGCAGCCAGTTCAGTACCCATGCCAATGGGGGAAATCCTTCAAAGAGGGTGCGCCAATTGGCGCTCTATCCCAGATTCGCACTCATGCCAGCCATTTTAAGGAGTGTTTTTTAAAAATAAATGGCGGAATTTTCGTCCTAACTGATCCAGAAACTGGTATCTAATTTGAGTTGGGAGGTTGGCTCCGGATCTCCATGTAGAGGAAGTGGTTTGCCACCTCTCATGGAATCTTCCTTGAGGATAGGGCCAATCCCATGATTATAGGGATCCCAACTCCCCTTCCTCCATCTATAAAAGCTTTCTCATCCCCTTTGCAAGCTAGTCTCAAAGTTCCCAAGAGCCATCAGAGCCTTATGCTGCAAGAGCCTTGATTCATTCCCTTAAGGCCAAATCCAAGCAAGGAGATTATTGTCGAGACATCCGGAGAGAGAGGTTTGTCCCATCCTTGACAAGATTTTTCGAGATGTGTTCCGCTGGCGACCCTCCGAAGGAGAATTCAGCATCAAGGCTATGGTTGTATTCTTCTTTGATTGATTAATGATAAGCGACTATTGGTTATGGATCCACTCTTGTTGATGATTATGATGATGAGTTATGTCTTCTCTGACTGACATATAGTTTCATATACTGGATTTTACGCTTGCATTTTTTTTGTTTCTGGCGTGTGCAGGTGTCCAATCATGGAGATCGTGAAGATTGTCATCTGCCGGAGCTAAGGAATGGGAGTGCTACTTTCTCTACAAGCGACAGCGTTGGATTCCAGGTAAGCCTTCATCGCTAATTAGTTTATTTGCAATTAGGAACCTGCACTATAGCATGAACGATTATTGCTAGACCCGGTCTGGGCTAGTAGGGATTGCCTCTGTCCACAGAGGGGATTTACCTTCACAACAACCATCAAAACCAAGGAAAATCGCAAAGAAAAATGGTAGTAGAGCCTTATTTCCGGAATGGATCCTATACCAAACGGTGTGAATTCTAATTGGTACTTTCCATCGGGGAGACCACATTGCATTTTAGCGGGATCCAACACCGTCAACAGGTCCTCAAGGCTTGCTTCTAGCAAATCTCATGATGTTAGACACTCCAAACAATGATATTATCTAAGATATTATACCACTTTTTTTTCTTGCTATAGGTTAGGGAACTATATATAAGCTACTTAGATAGGCTCTTTCCTTCATTGTTATAGTCAGAGATGTACAACTTCCTCTCAGGATTCATTTTAATGACACTTATAGGATCTCAAAAAAAATTATTCACGAAATGATGCAAGATGCCTGATTATTCCCTTATCATCGACTATAGTGGATGCTTTCAAGGAAGTAAGATTACAATATCTTCTTATTGTTGCACACGGATCTTATTTATTATTTTAAGTGTTGAAAAGTGTAACTAGGTCGATCTCCATAATGACTATGTAATTATGTATTTATGTAAAGAAGAAGACAAAGATAATAAAATGTATCTTTGTTCTACTTGCTTCATGGGTTTCATGAACAATATTTTGTTGAAAAATAGACTTCTTCTTGATGTCTACTAATATTGCCTTCTAGTAACAAATTTAAATAAGTGTCATATGGATAAAGGGTCTAGTTATATGCTCCAAAACCTGGTCATAATACCTTGAAGAAATGGCTTCTGGAAGATGCTCAAGATACCTTCATAAACGTTGAGATAAATGGACTACAAGTCGACCTATATTCTCAATGGTGAAGTCAGCCCTCATACAAGTTGTATGGTCGGCCTTCAAAATGTGCTATATATATATGGAGAGATTGTGGTTCAGTTGATCAAGTAATATTGTGGAACTCTTTGAAGAAATATAGCAAAAGGAATTGTGGATCTATCTGAAGAAATACAACAAAAGGAATTACAGATCTCTCTGAAGTGATACAACAAAAGGAAGTGTGGATCAATATGAACTTAAGTGTGGACTTAATACAGTAAATATAGTGTGTATTTTAGAATATTGGTTCAGGGTTTTCCAATGAGGAGTGGTATGAATAGGATGCGGATTACTGTGCTAGAAATGTGAATTACAAACAGAGTACTAATAGCATAAAAGATACAAACAAGAACATGGGTTCTAGTATGGATGTATCACAACTGTGCTTACAGATTCCTTTAAATAAAATGTGGATTTCTCTGTGGCTAATGTGTATGGCAGAGAAGTCTAGTAATCTCTATGATATAACAAATTTGGTATAAAAATCATTTAGATTAGAATAAAATATATATTCGCAATACATATATATATATATGAGGATACATTGATGTTGTATGGTGACATAATTCCGAACAAGTACATGCATAATAAAAGGTCTGGTTCAAGCATAATTGTTATGAAGCATTATGAAGTTGTGAATGAAGTTGACTATGCAGCATGGGAAAAGGAGGAAGGTAAATCTATGATTTACCTTCCTAATCAAAGGTTCTACATCTATGTTATATGTGAAGGATTAGAAACCGAGTTCTCTATGTTGACCAATACACATTGATGAAGAAATAAATATCAGCGTTGGAGAATGACAAGGTTTTGGAAGCATACATAGGTCAAAGGTCTAAGTCTGGGTCATGATACTTTTCATCTGAAGATCTATAAGAAGATATTCTCGTGGGTTTTCCTCTCCAAGAGGGAGATGTTTTTCCCTGGCTCTAGGAGCCTAGCTTGTGTGTTTTGTGTATTTGGATAATTGACTTGATGAAAGATTAACTAAGTTAAATAATAGAAGACATAAGTAATCCAAGTAAGCTCACAATTAATTATCAAAAAGATAATTTTGTATTATCATCAGCCCTCCAAATTATCAATAAGGGACACCTGTAGCTTTCTCCTTACTTTCGATATGATATAATGTCCTTTTGGTGGGATTATTCAAACCAAAAATTGATCTCTTAGAATGGTGTATTCTTGCTTCAAAAGTAAACTTCCTTTAATCACTATAGCGGTTTGGACTTTCCAACATATATATGCATATAACATAAAATTATCTTTGCTTCTATACTTCTATTCAGACTTCATATCTTATATATGTATGTGCAAGACCACTTTGTCCTATTCAATTATGGTGACTGTATTTTTTGGACTAATTATTATATTACAACAATGTGCTCAAAATTAATTCGGATACCCTATTCAGAATGTGAATTTTGGTCTTTCATAATGATCAATATTTTTTTCATATTTCTAAAATGGTGCAAAAATTTGGATTCCCAGTTTAAAAAATAATGCTCATGCATGCTATTTGGATGAGATCTAATATATTGAAGGATAAATGTGCAATTATTAATTTTCCAATGATATTAAATTTCTAACTTTAAGCATATAAAAACATCATCAACTACACTCTTCCCTAAATATATTATACAAACCTCTCTTATCTATTCCCCTAAACCTTGTATTAGAACAAGCACATAGAACCTCCATACTGCCTTTGTCATTCTCTTCCTGGAAAATACAACATTCAACCATTGTAGCATCTCCACAATCCATTAGTGATTCATGTTTGAAAAGAAAATGAAATACATTAATAAAACCTAGAGCTAATCTTCAAAACTTTAGAAAAGGAAACAATTACCACAATATCAAAAATGGAAAAGTGCAATTCTGCAAATATTTCTCAAATAGAGCATCAGTATTCATAAAGACAACCAATATTTCATCCCGTATTCACAAGTAGAATTTTGGGCATCTATGAATTCCAAACATACTCATGCATAGATTCCCTACACACTACTGGTGAATATGGGAGCCAATATTGGTTTTCTTTATCAATATCAACACTCTATTTGAGAAGTATCTACAAAATTACACTTTATGTTTTGATATTGTTGTAATTGTTTCCTTTTTTAAAGATTCAAGATCAGTTCCAAGCTTTATGAACATTTTTCGTTTTGTATTTAGACAAGAATCTCTAATGGATTGTGGATATGTTATAATGGTTGAATTCCATATTTATCAGGAAGAGGACAAGAAAGGAAATATGGAGATTCCCTGTGCCTATTCTACCATTTTGAAGGTACAACATTTAGGGGAATAGATCATAGGGGTTTGTATAAAATAATTAAAGTTGTTTAATTTAATGTGTTTTCTAAATATATATACCTTAATTCTTTCCCCAAATAATTATTATTTTAACCGTTGACATGTTTTAAGGAATAAAAAATGTCACTATATGGGGGAGATATGAGAATCCTTTATTATTTTTTGTTTCAAATTAGAGTGAGGGAATAAAAATATATTATCATTATATCAAAGGATATATATATATATATATATATATATATATATATATATATATATATATATATATATATATATATATATATATATATATTCCATTAAAATTGTTCCATATAGTTACTCCTGTCTTTTAGACATTATATTTTTTGGCTACTATTATTATCTTCTCACTAGCGAAGTTGAGCTACTTTCATCCACAAAAGAATTGAATATGTAATGGAATATAATTCAATGCTTATTCTATTCTCTATGGTTCTTCTCCAACCACATTTACTTTACATTTTATTTATATTATTTCAAAATTGATAAATACATTCTATCTTTATTTCAATGATTTTTCCACAAAATGTCAGACTTAGGAACTATTTGAACAAGATACAAGGAAGTTTAAGAGGGAAACTTAGTCAATCCAATTCAATTTTTGTAATTCACTAGCCCTCTCTTCAAATTTTTGACTAGATTATGCATATTTATCTTGATACTAGGTTTGATTTAATCCAGTTGAGGTATCCATGTTGGATCTAGTGGTGATTTTCTCAATGCTCTCCTACAATATAGCTATACCATTTTATTTTAGCCTATATATAACTTAGGGGTAGTCTCCTTCCAAGATTTATTAAAGGTTTGATATTTTATCAAATCCTTTCAATTTAACTTCTCTATTTTTTCTTGAGATTACATAATCATAGGATCAATAATCAATTTTTTATTTTCCTATGAACCTTTACCTAAAAAACTTCCACTCTTGCTAGTTCTTGCCTCTTATCCTTTTCTATCATTTTTTTGTGTCTTGTGATGAACTATATCAAGAATTTATTAGTTTCTATGATACGTTATATTGTCGTTATTGGTTTCTACAATGGTTTCTTGTTAAGTGATCCTAAGAGCCTCTAGCAAGTGTGTGAGAAATTCCAAAAAATATTGATTTCTCCCCATCATTTGCCATTGCTTTTAGAGCTTTCATTTCACTCTTCCATGCATTAACAATTTATCTACATAAATTTTAAGTGGGACAAAATTTATTTTTTTTCTTAGTGAACATTGTGGTGGTCTCTTCTACTTGTTTCTACAAATTTATTTCATTCCATAATAAGTTATGTCTTCCTTTGGAGAACATGTTTTTATGTTTCCCAATAGTCTATTTTTTCCTTGAATCATAGGTTTTGAAGTTTTAGCTATCTCATAAAATCATACTTTATTATGTACTAGTAGTTAAAAATATGGTATATTCTATTATAGTGATATGTGAGAGGGAGGTGTTGAGGCCTCGGAATTCCATTGCCAAAACATGGGGAAAAGCACTCGGTTCAGACCTTAAAGCAGCTCATTTTCTGTTTGGTATAGTGGCTCCGACTGGGGATAAAGGGACCAGTTTCCCAATAAGGATTATTTTAAGGGTGTTGTGAATATAGCATGCAAATGGATAATGATTTTAATCTATATGCATCTATCTAAATTATTAATCTAATATATACCCAGGGTGTTTTTCCTTTATGCGATATAAAATGGTATCTTTCAACTATCAGTAATATAGATCATTTAACAGTCGAAAAAGATGAAAATTATGTAAAATTATTGTTCTAACTAAGTAGTTTGCATAGAAGAATTGTGAAAGAAATATCACATTTATCAGTGTGATTACATATTCAATAAGAAACCATAGCTAAATATTAGAACGGAAGTGCATGTAATATTTATATATGATAACGTTTCAAATATATAACGCAATAAAAAGATAACTATCAATCTATAAAGTAAGACTTAATACAAGTGAATAGAAGTACCATATGTACGAAGTTCTACTCATGTAAACTGATAGCAATGAATCTTCTCCTTCTCACTTTCAAGCAATTTAAAGAGTACAGTAGTGCAACATCAGTTAAACAACTTTAATTTTTAAAAGATAACAGAATGTGTTCCATTAATTCATCAAAGCACACACAAACTTAAAATAGTGCATTCTTTGCAAAAAAATTTGACAAATATCTGGACCCTTCTTTGAATGCATGAGAAGGGTTTAAATACTAAACTAACTATAAACTAAAATAGATTATTACAAAAATATAGAGGAGGTTTCAAACAATCTTCCTCAAAAAGCTAACTTAAACTACAATCTAGGCAATTAAATTAACAATTCTGATTGTATGAGTCTTGCCTTTCTTTTTGAATGTGGTCACAAAGTTGGAAAATATCTAACATTGCTTTGAGCTGAGCTGGCTGCAATATCCTTGATCGGATATGTCCCTTGAAAATAGAATTTGAGATTGTTGACTGGGATATTTTTGCTGAATCTGTAAGAGACTGCAGAGTTTGATGCTGATGATAAGGTTTGATCAGAAAATTCCAGGAATTTTCCTGATCAAACTTATTTACCTTTTGAATCATTTCCTCCTGTGTATTTGCTCTCTACTTCCACTATGTTTCTACCTGTCTTTGATGCAGGAGCATCCTGCTTGATTTGTATTTAAAATATTGTGTAATTAGGGGGGTGATGATTTTTGAATTATTTTATAAATTATTGTGCTCATTTTAATAAATTAAGTGAGAAAATTGTAAGTGAGGATTATTGTAAATATTCTTTTAATAAATTAAGGATATGGGTTGAGTTAAATTAGGTATATAATCTAGGGATTGGGAATTCCTTAAATGGGACTTAGTTGAGTCCAAAAAAAGGATAAATCTAATTTAGATTTTAGTTGAGATTTGTGTGGAGGAAAATATGGATTGGAATAAATTCATTATTATGTATAAATATGAGGAGTGTGGGAGGATGGAAACAGTGAGGAATGTAGAGCGAGAGAGAGAGAGAGAGATGGTTTGAGAGCTTTTGTAAAAGGGCCGAGAGCTGAGAGGCCATCCATTGTAATATTCGGCCAAGGAATTTCTTGTGTTATTATATATCAATTTTTTTTTTTGTATGGCTCTCTTTTCTTTATGTATATTTTGAGCTGAAATTGTTTAATGAAGAGTGAAGTTTTGGGAAAAGGTTGAATAAGTCTATATTATATGCTAGGATCTGTTTTATAGCAGAATCATGGCATCAGTCTTGTTTCTGAAAACACATCAGATGTGTTTTCATTAATACATTCTGCTTTAGACAGTTTCTCACACATAGATTCAATAATCTCACTTGATATTTTGGATGTCTTTTCCGTTGCATTCTCTGATTGTTTGATTTTCACTTCCCATTCTGTGAATAGAATTTCTTTGTGAAGCTTATCTACTTGAGGTAGATTATCTTGCTTTCCTAAATTTGAAACTTGCCATTGAATGTGCTCTTCAATTTTCTTCTCAAGTCTTTCACATTCAAGTTTATGAATTGCTATCTACTGGATCATTATTTTACTTGAATCACAATAAGAATCAGTCATAGAAGCTTGATGACAAAACACTTCTTGTTCTTTCTTTAACTTAGTGTTTAAATCAAGTGCTTCCTTGATAAATTGCTCTAATTGTGGTTGACTCTGTAATTTAGTCATTTTTGTTTCCAGTTGTGCTTTTTTTTCATTAATCTCTGTCTGATGCTGCAATTTGAGGCTTTCAATATCTTTATGAAATTAGGCTATGTTTATATACCAAACGGTGTGAATTCTAATTAGTACTTTCCATTGGGGAGACCACATTGCATGTTAGTGGGATCCGACACCGTCAATGGATCCTCAAGGCTTGCTTCTCGCAAATCTCATGATGTTAGACACTCACAACAATGATATTATCTGAGATATTATACCACTTTTTTTTCTTTCTATAGGTTAGGGAACTATATATAAGATACTTATATAGGCTCTTTCCTTCATTGTTATAGTCAGAGATGTACAACCTCCTCCAAGGATTCATTTTAATGACTCTTATAGGATCTCAAAAAAAATTATTCACGAAATGATGCAAGATGCCTAATTATTCTCTTATCATCGACTATAGTGGATGCTTTCAAGGAAGTAAGATTACAATATCTTCTTACTGTTGCACAAGGATCTTATTTATTATTTTAAGTGTTGAAAAGTGTAACTAGGTCAGTCTCCATAATGACTATGTAATTATGTATTTATGTAAAGAAGAAGACAAAGATAATAAAATGTATCTTTGTTCTACTTGCTTCATGGGTTTCATGAACAATATTTTGTTGAAAAATAGACTTCTTCTTGATGTCTACTAATATTCCCTTCTAGTAAAAAATTTAATTAAGTGTCATATGGATAAAGGGTCTAGTTATATGCTCCAAAACCTGGTCATAATACCTTGAATAAATGGCTTCTGGAAGATGCTCAAGATACCTTCATAAACGTTGGGATAAATGGACTGCAAGTCGACCTATATTCTCAATGGTGAAGTCAGCCCTCATACAAGTTGTATGGTCGGCCTTCAAAATGTGCTATATATATATATATGGAGAGACTGTGGTTCAGTTGATCAAGTAATATTGTGGAACTCTTTGAAGAAATATCACAAAAGGAATTGTGGATCTATCTGAAGAAATACAACAAAAGGAATTACAGATCTCTTTGAAGTGATACAACAAAAGGAAGTGCAGATCAATATGAACTTAAGTGTGGACTTAATACAGTACATACAGTGTGTATTTTAGAATATTTGTTCAGGGTTTTCCAATGAGGAGTGGTCTGAATAGGATGCGGATTACTGTGCTAGAAATGTGAATTACAAACAGAGTACTAATAGCATAAAAGATACAAACAAGAACATGGGTTCTAGTATGGATGTATCACAACTGTGCTTTGCTGCATTCCTTTAAATAAAATGTGGTTTCTCTGTGGCTAATGTGTATGGTAGAGAAGTCTAGTAACTTCCGTGATATAACAAATTTGGTATAAAAAGACCCGTACCGAATAAAATATATATTCGCAATACATATATATATATATATATATATATATATATATATATATATATATATATATATATATATATATATATATATATATATATATATACATATATATAGGAGGATACATTGATGTTGTATGCTGACATAATTCCGAACAAGTACATGCATAATAAAAGGTCTGGTTCAAGCATAATTGTTATGAAGCATTATGAAGTTGTGAATGAAGTTGACTATGCAGCATGGGAAAAGGAGGAAGGTAAATCTATGATTTACCTTCCTACTCAAAGGTTCTACATCTATGTTATATGCGAAGGATTAGAAACCGAGTTCTCTATGTTGACCAGTACACATTGATGAAGAAAGAAATATCAGCGTTGGAGAATGACAAGGTTTTGGAAGCATACATAGGTCAAAGGTCTAAGTCTGGGTCATGGTACTTTTCATCTGAAGATCTATAAGAAGATATTCTCGTGGGTTTTCCTCTCCAAGAGGGAGATGTTTTTCCCTGGCTCTAGGAGCCTAGCTTGTGTGTTTTGTGTATTTGGATAATTGACTTGATGAAAGATTAACTAAGTTAAATAATAGAATACATAAGTAATCCAAGTAAGCTCACAATTAATTATCAAAAAGATAATTTTGTATTAATCATCAGCCCTCCAAATTATCAATAAGGGACACCTATAGCTTTCTCCTTACTTTCGATATGATATAATGTCCTTTTGGTGGGATTATTCAAACCAAAAATTGATCTCTTAGAATGGTGTATTCCTGCTTCAAAAGTAAACTTCCTTTAATCACTATAGCGGTTTGGAATTTCCAACATATATATGCATATAACATAAAATTATATTTGCTTCTATACTTCTATTTAGACTTCATATCTTATATATGTATGTGCAAGACCACTTTCTCCTATTCAATTGTGGTGACTGTATTTTTTGGACTAATTATTATATTTCAACAATGTGCTCAAAATTAATTCGAATACCCTATTCAGAATGTGAATTTTGGTCTTTCATAATGATCAGTATTTTTTTCATATTTATAAAATGGTGCAAAAATTTGGATTCCCAGTTTAAAAAATAATTCTCATGCATGCTATTTGGATGAGATCTAATATATTGAAGGATAAATGTGCAATTATTAATTTTCCAATGATATTAAATTTCTAACTTTAAGCATATAAAAACATCATCAACTACACTCTTCCCTAAATATATTATACAAACCTCTCTTATCTATTCCCCTAAACCTTGTATTAGAACAGGCACATAGAACCTCCATACTCCCTTTGTCATTCTCTTCCTGGAAAATACAACATTCAACCATTGTAGCATCTCCACAATCCATTAGTGATTCATGTTTGAAAAAAAAATGAAATACATTAATAAAACCTAGAGATAATCTTCAAAACTTTAGAAAAGGAAACAATTACCACAATATCAAAAATGGAAAAGTGCAATTCTGCAAATATTTCTCAAAAAGAGCATCAGTATTCATAAAGACAACCAATATTTCATCCCGTATTCACAAGTATAATTTTGGGCATCTATGAATTCCAAACATACGCATGCATAGATGCCCTACACACTACTGGTGAATATGGGAGCCAATATTGGTTTTCTTTACCAATATCAACACTCTATTTGAGAAGTATCTACAAAATTACACTTTATGTTTTGATATTGTCGTAATTGTTTCCTTTTTTAAAGATTCAAGATCAGTTCCAGGCTTTATGAACATTTTTGGTTTTATATTTAGACAAGAATCTCTAATGGATTGTGGATATGTTATAATGGTTGAATTCCATATTTATCAGGAAGAGGACAAGAAAGGAAATATGGAGATTCCCTGTGCCTATTCTACCATTTTGAAGGTACAACATTTAGGGGAATAGATCATAGGGGTTTGTATAAAATAATTAAAGTTGTTTAATTTAATGTGTTTTCTAAATATATATACCTTAATTCTTTCCCCAAATAATTATTATTTTAACCGTTGACATGTTTTAAGGAATAAAAAATGTCACTATATGGGGGAGATATGAAAATCCTTTATTATTTGTTGTTTCAAATTTGAGTGAGGGAATAAAAATATATTATCATTATATCAAAGGATATATATATATATATATATATATATATATATATATATATATATATATATATATATATATATATATATATATATATTCCATTAAAATTGTTCCATATAGTTACTCCTGTCTTTTAGACATTATATTTTTTGGCTACTATTATTATCTTCTCACTAGCGAAGTTGAGCTACTTTCATCCACAAAAGAATTGAATATGTAATGGAATATAATTCAATGCTTATTCTATTCTCTATGGTTCTTCTCCAACCACATTTACTTTACATTTTATTTATATTATTTCAAAATTGATAAATACATTCTATCTTTATTTCAATGATTTTTCCACAAAATGTCAGACTTAGGAACTATTTGAACAAGATACAAGGAAGTTTAAGAGGGAAACTTAGTCAATCCAAGACAATTTTTGTAATTCACTAGCCCTCTCTTCAAATTTTTGACTAGATTATGCATATTTATCTTGATACTAGGTTTGATTTAATCCAGTTGTGGTAGCCATGTTGGATCTAGTGGTGATTTTCTCAATGCTCTCCTACAATATAGCTATACCATTTTATTTTAGCCTATATATAACTTAGGGGTAGTCTCCTTCCAAGATTTATTAAAGGTTTGATATTTTATCAAATCCTTTCAATTTAACTTCTCTATTTTTTCTTGAGATTACATAATCATAGGATCAATAATCAATTTTTTTATTTTCCTATGAACCTTTACCTAAACAACTTCCACTCTTGCTAGTTCTTGCTTCTTATCCTTTTCTATCATTTTTTTGTGTCTTGTGATGAACTATATCAAGAATTTATTATTTTCTATGATACGTTATAGTGTCGTTATTGGTTTCTACAATGGTTTCTTGTTAAGTGATCCTAAGAGCCTCTAGCAAGTGTGTGAGAAATTCCAAAAAATATTGATTTCTCCCCATTCATTTGACATTGCTTTTAGAGCTTTCATTTCACTCTTCCATGCATTAACAATTTATCTACATAAATTTTAAGTGGGACAAAATTTATTTTTTTTCTTAGTGAACATTGTGGTGGTCTCTTCTACTTGTTTCTACAAATTTATTTCATTCCATAATAATTTATGTCTTCCTTTGGAGAACATGTTTTTATGTTTCCCAATAGTCTATTTTTTCCTTGAATCATAGGTTTTGAAGTTTTAGCTATCTCATAAAATCATACTTTATTATGTACTAGTAGTTAAAAATATGGTATATTCTATTATAGTGATATGTGAGAGGGAGGTGTTGAGGCCTCGGAATTCCGTTGCCAAAACATGGGGAAAAGCACTCGGTTCATACCTTAAAGCAGCTCATTTTATGTTTGGTATAGTGGCTCCAACTGGGGATAATGGGACCAGTTTCCCAATAAGGATTATTTTAAGGGTGTTGTGAATATAGCATGCAAATGGATAATGATTTTAATCTATATGCATCTATCTAAATTATTAATCTAATATATACCCAGGGTGTTTTTCCTTTATGCGATATAAAATGATATCTTTCAACTATCAGTAATATAGATCATTTAACGGTCGAAAAAGATGAAAATTATGTAAAATTATTCTTCTAACAAAGTAGTTTGCATAGAAGAATTGTGAAATAAATATCACATTTATCAGTGTGATTACATATTCAATAAGA
This sequence comes from Pinus albicaulis, assembly GCA_034641835.2. Lineage (NCBI taxonomy): Eukaryota > Viridiplantae > Streptophyta > Pinopsida > Pinales > Pinaceae > Pinus > Pinus albicaulis. Next base: position 943,048,581 of record CM076570.1, read on the forward strand.
AACCATAGCTAAATATTAGAACGGAAGTGCATGTAATATTTATATATGATAACGCTTCAAATATATAATGCAATAAAAAGATAACTATCAATCTATGAAGTAAGACTTAATACAAGTGAATAGAAGTACCATATGTACGAAGTTCTACTCATGTAAACTGATAGCAATGAATCTTCTCCTTCTCACTTTCAAGCAATTTAAAGAGTACAGTAGTGTAACATCAGTTAAACAGCTTTAATTGTTAAAAGATAACAGAATGTGTTCCATTAATTCATAAAAGCACTCACAAACTTACAATAGTGCATTCTTTGCAAAAAAATTGACAAATTTCTGGACCCTTCTTTGAATGCATGAGAAGGGTTTAAATACTAAACTAACTATAAACTAAAATAGATTATTACAAAAATATAGAGGAGGTTTCAAACAACCTTCCTCAAAAAGCTAACTTAAACTACAATCTAGGAAATTAAATTAACAATTCTGATTGTATGAGTCTTGCCTTTCTTTTTGAATGTGGTCACAAAGTTGGCAAATATCTAACATTGCTTTGAGCCGAGCTGGCTGCAATATCCTTGATCGGATTTGTCCCTTGAAAATAGCATTTGAGATTGTTGACTGGGATATTTTTGTTGAATCTGTAAGAGACTGCAGAGTTTGATGCTGATGATAAGGTTTGATCAGAAAATTCCAGGAATTATCCTGATCAAACTTATTTACCTTTTTAATCATTTCATCCTTTGTATTTGCTCTCTACTTCCACTATGTTTCTACCTGTCTTTGATGCAAGAGCATCCTGCTTGATTTTTATTTAAAATATTATGTAATTAGGGGGGTGATGATTTTTTAATTATTTTATAAATTATTGTGCTCATTTTAATAAATTAAGTGAGAAAATTGTAAGTGGGGATTATTGTAAATATTCTTTTAATAAATTAAGGATATGATTGGAGTTAAATTAGGTATATAATCTAGGGATTGGGAATTCCTTAAATGGGACTTAGTTGAGTCCAAAAAAAAGATAAATCTAATTTAGATTTTAGTTGAGATTTGTGTGGAGAAAAATATGGATTGGAATAAATTCATTATTATGTATAAATATGAGGAGTGTGGGAGGATGGAAACAATGAGGAATGTAGAGCGAGAGAGAGAGAGAGAGAGAGAGAGAGATGGTTTGAGAGCTTTTGTAAAAGGGCCGAGAGCTGAGAGGCCATCCATTGTAATATTCGGCCTAGGAATTTCTTGTGTTATTATATATCAGTTTTTTTTTTTGTATGGCTCTCTTTTCTTTATGTATATTTTGAGCTGAAATTGTTTAATGAAGAGTTAAGTTTTGGGAAAAGGTTGAAGAAGTCTATATTATATGCTAGGATCTGTTTTATAGCAGAATCATGGCATCAGTCTTGTTTCTGAAAACACATCAGATGTGTTTTCATTAATACATTCTGCTTTAGACAGTTTCTCACACATAGATTCAATAATCTCACTTGATATTTTGGATGTATTTTCCGCTGCTTTCTCTGCTTGTTTGATTTTCACTTCCCATTCTGTGAATAGAATTTCTTTGTGAAGCTTATCTACTTGAGGTAGATTATCTTGCTTTCCTAAATCTGAAACTTGCCATTGAATGTGCTCTTCAATTTTCTTCTCAAGTCTTTCACATTAAATTTTATGAATTTCTATCTACTGGATCATTATTTTACTTGAATCACAATAAGAATCAGTCATAGAAGCTTGATGAAAAAAAACTTCTTGTTCTTTCTTTAACTTAGTGTTTAAATCAAGTGCTTCCTTGATAAATTGCTCTAATTGTGGTTGACTCTGTAATTTAGTCATTTTTGTTTCCAGTTGTGCTTTTTTTTCATTAATCTCTGTCTGATGCTGCAATTTGAGGCTTTCAATATCTTTATGAAATTAGGCTATGTTTATATTGACTTTCTCACTGGAATTGGATTTCTCTTCATTCAACAACTTCTCTAGTTCTTGTACTCTGGCTTCCTTTTATTTTAACAACACTCTAACCATAGTAGCTTTATCAACAATAGCAATAGCATATGCCCCTGCATACTGTGATAATTTGGTTAGATGTTCAGTAGGATCATCTGAGGAATATTTCCATAGTACATCAATTGATTCATCTATAGGTTTTGGAGTTGTTTCATAAATTCTCCTTCTTTTGTTTCTTTTAACTACAACCTTATAACTAGGACTGTAGAAAATATCTAATGAAAGAATATCTTCAATATGTAGAACTATCTGATCTGTGGGGTAGGGCGGTATGATTTCTTTATCATGCATTGCTGGAATTCTTTGTAGTGGATTAACAGTTTCCACTATCTTCTGTGAGTGTTCAGGTGTCTGGAAACTTGTTGCTTGATCAGTATTGGGATTTTCTTTAGGAGTTTTTATTGCTTCAGAAAACTCCTCCCATTAATTTATAAGATCTTTTGTTTGTGGTAAAGTGGACTGATCTAGCATGTTGTGACTGTGTTGAACTACTTGAGAATTGGATTCTGTCCCATTATTTCTTGTTTCCTCCAGCATCTCTATCTCATGAATGATTCGGTCAATTGTATTTTCTGAGTTTTCCTTTTTAGATTTGGATTCATTTTTAGAGTGATATGAATTATCATATTGCTGCTGCAACTGACCTGATTCATCTTCAGACATATATTTTATTTCACCATCCAGGCTGACACTTTGAGTGTGTTTGTTGTCATCTTCAATAGTTAACAAATTTATAGGGACTTTCTCTAGTCCCTTGTTTATGTATGCTTGAAAAGCTTCAACATCCTCTTGACTTAGTTGAATAGATACATACTTGATAATATTTGAAAAAATTTCCATGCCCTGGAAGAGATCATCAAATCCATCTTCCTCATTTACAAAAGATTCATCTTAAGCTCTGTGATGTAATTTTTAATTACATCATTTGGATCATATAATCTTTTCGGCATTACTTCCAATCTTAATAAATGAATTTTGGAAACTTCCTTGTAAGTATGGCCGATGTTAGACAATGCAAAGGTGCCACATTGTACAGGGAAACTAGGCCAAATAGCCTTTTTAGCATCCTTCAGTTGTTTCATAACACCATTAACAAGCTGATAGGCTATTTATTTTGCAAGTAACTTATCGAGAACATAATAGGGTAAAACATGGGGAGAAGCATAACTCCCGAATACTCTAACATATGTAAAATTCTCTTTGGCAAACCATCTAGCTACTGGAATAATGTCTGCATTCAATTCTTCAGAAACCCTATGAGCCCTTTTGTTAAAAATCATCTAATGTATAGGAAATATGAATCCATAACAGATTTTATAGAAGTGTAAGTGAAAATATGAATCCCAGAGTTCTCTGTGGCAAATGTGAATTGGGGTAGGGTCCTTGGTGGTCCATTTCCATCCCATGGAGGGAAAACTACAAGTAAAACAGATAGCATCCATGACATAGGCAGAAATACAAAAGGGAGGTATTTCTCTAAATGAAATACTTCTTTTATTTCTATATTCGGTTATGTGCTTGTATAGGTTATTAGATAAGATGTCTGACCAATTCAGAATTGATGAATTGACGTTTGCGTCAATCAAGGGAACCCAGTCTCTTGAGAATCTAGTGCTAACCAGTTTGGAAAATAATCTACATAGCATACTAGCAGCATAACAGTAAGGATTAGGAATTTTGGAAATTGGGTACGTACTAAACTTATCTTGCTTCAATTTCCCCTGATTATCCTTCCATTCTTGGATTATTTTGATAAGGTCTGGATGTTCTCCTCTAAAATTCTGCAAATAGTCTTTGTCATATTTTTGTTGTGGGGGTGGTAGATGGTACATTGTTGTTAAATCTTCTGCCCTAAAAGAACCCATAGTTTCTCCCTTCAAATTCTTGAACATTCTATCTTCAATGTTTAAGTGGTCAAATGCCCACTTAACCATGTCTATATAAGGAAGAATATTTGTTCTTGCATATATTCTATGAATGTATGAGCATGCAACGTCAAAAAGATTTGTGTCGGAGGTAGAAGCAGTTCCTGTCAAAGAAACTTTGTTTATCACCCTTGGTCCTTCACTTTCAAAAATTTTATACATTGCTTCCCATGTTGAACTACCACAATATTTGTTGCAGACGGTATCTAAAAATAATGGAGACATATCTGTGTCTTCAGTGGACGACGTCTGAGAAATTTCTTTACCCTTTTTGCTTATTTTTCTCTTCTTCAATTCGTTAACTGGTTTCCTGAAAGCAGAGCGAATTTTTACAAGTATGGACTATCAAAGTGACAAATCTATCATTTATTTCAAACACACGCAATAAGATATCAATCTTATTAAAATATAACATCAATCATCATTTAGAACCTCTGAATTAATATTTCATATATCTCCACACGTAAGATCTATCAATCGTTTTAAAGTCGTTAAGATATTAAATTTCATTTTGACATGACACAAGTTGTTTTACACGCTTGATCTATTAAATGGCGTTGGTGCACACATCGCAAATTACAACTTATAACCATTCGTAATACTTACCCTTAAAGGCTACGAAATGTGATTTGCGCAAATCACAGATCGCAACTTTTATAGGATAATGATTTAGTCGTATGTTATAAGTTGAGAGAAATGCGAATTGTGCTTTTTAATAAAACTGAAGTGACCACGATAGCCGAAGGTTTTATATTCATTTGTCTATTTTCTTGTCGGGTCCGTGGAATCGCAACTTATATCATTTTTCTTTTGATATTTTTGGATTGATTAAGTGAAGTGCGGTGCGATAAAGTAAATATAATGGTGATTGAAGCTTTTTGCAAAGTTTAAATCATATCTTCGGAAAATTTTGAGCACATATCGTAGTTCGCATATTTTAAGTTTTATGAGTCTTTTGAAATTCATAAGATATGTGATTTGCGATGGGCTCAAAAAGAATAAGGCGGAAAAAACAAAAACTTTATTTTCTAAGTTTTTTGTTTTAGGAAATTTAAAAGAATTTCTATTTATTTCTAAAGGGTCCTTATTTATAAAAATAAATGGGGGTTGTTGTATAGCACAAAAATTAGCGATTTACTTGGGTGAACCAGATATCTCTGATAAAAAATTTTGGCCATTTCTAAGCTTTTTAAAAATAAAATATTTATAGGAATGAAATTTCAAAAAAATAATATCTTACTAAGCAATGAAAATTTCTCTTATTCACTATTCATAAGAATTCCTCTATTAAAGATATAAGTATGAAAATCTATATCAGTCCTTACTCAGTCTAAAACAATAAAGTAGGTGGCCTTTACAGATTTTCTTTATAAAATTTTACTCTTTTATCATAGATAGAGCCTCTGTTCCAATAGGAAATTTAAGCTTTTGGCAAGGTTACCTTTTACCCAGCAATGATTCACTATCCCATCCAGTATTTCTTATAATTTTCAGAAGTAAATTTTGATATTTGAAAATTTTCTTTTATATATTATTTTATTCACTTAAAGCCATTGTCTTGCCTTGGTAACCAAATGATTACAATGCCACTCACTAGTAGTAATTAAGCTTACTGAGTTGGCACTTGATGAGACCCCTTGCCCTTTTGATATAATCTCAAGTCATTACCCTTTTTTGGTAGACAGTATTGGTAATGTCAGTTTAATTATTTTCTTATGAACATGGTAAACAAGCTCGTGATGAGATTTATTATCTTTTAAGTTTTTCTTCTAATCATATGGGATGAATCATTGGTATTTTTAAGATTCTGGATGATAATGTCGAGTTTCAAATTAATTTTCTATAAACAGGTCTTTACTATGCTAAAGTTTCTTTTATTGACTGATAAATAGAATATCCATGCTATATAAAGATGAGAGTTCATCAAAGAATAACTGATTTCAGCAAAATTTCATTTTTCAGAAAGATAAAATCAATTTTTCTTTTTAAATCTTTCGATTTTCCTTCCTTAAACATTTTTCATTTTTTATAAGCAAAAAGAAAAACATCTAAGATTAAATTTTAAAAGCCAAATATTAATACTAAGCAACTTTTATTTTAAAGGAAAAGGCAAAAGACACTAATATACAAGGATAGAAGGGGTTTCCTCCTATGAGAAATATTTTTTTTTAAATTTTCCCATTAACAGGCAAAGAATCCTTTTTTCCTGATAAATCTTGTAATAGAAATGTTGATGGACCTATTTCTTCAATTATTTGAAATGGACCTAGCCAGATTTTTTGAAACCTCGTGTGTTTACCTTTTTCCTCATGCGCTTTGTCCCATTTCAATACCAAATCACCAATTTGAAAATTCTTTGGAATGACAGAAGTTGAATCAAACGAGCCTTTTATTATTTGTTGATGATGAGCATGAGTTTTTTTAGCTTTTTCTCTTTCTTCTTCTAACATCAAAATTTAACCTTGTCTAAGTTGTAAAGAAGAAGTAGGAGTTTCATCAATGAATTGAACTAAGGAAAGAGATGGAATAACTACATTGGTGGGAAGTAAAACTTCTTTTCCATATACAAGATTAAATGGAGAAGTACCAATAGAATCTTTTTGAGTTATTTGATCTGCCCAAAGAGAAAATATTAATGACTTATGCCAATTTCTTTGATTCTGATCAACAGTTCTTTTGATTATTCTAATTAGATTTTTGTTTGTAGATTTTTCTAAACCATTTCCTTGTGGATAATAATTTACAAAATATTTTAGTTTAAAACCTCTTTTAATCGCAAAATATATCATAGTAGTTCCGGAGAAATATGATGCATTATCAAACATCAAAGAAGTAGGTAAGCCAAACCTAGTTATGATATTTTGGTCAATGAAATCAATGATATTTTCAGAATTAGCTACTGTTAATGGAATTTCTTGCACCCATTTGGTAAAGTAATCTACAACTATGAGAATATATCTATGTTGTTTGGAAGAGTTAGGAACAATCTCACCAATTATATCTAATCCCCATTGCTCAAATGGTTGTTCAATATTGACCGGCTGTAATGGGAATGTTGGCTTTCTTTGTTTTCCATACGTACTTTGGCATACTTTAGATTTTCTTGATTATTCAAGGGCATCTTTGAAAAGTGTAGGCCAATAGTAACCTGCATGCAGGATCTTATGTGCTATTGTATTTCCTCCAAAATGTCCTCCAGCTGGTCCATCATGGAGTTCCTGCAAGACCTTCTTTGCTTCAGATTTTTCTAAGCATCTTAGAAGTACAAAATCGAAATTTCTTCTAAATAACACATTATTGACTAACTCATATTATTTAGCTTTTAATATAAGAGCTTGTTTTGTCTTATAACTGAGATGATTTGGAGCATATCCATTTTTTAGATAAAATATAAGATCAACATATTGTGAATCTGAATCATTGAGGCTTACCTCTGATATTTTCACATTACCTTAATCTTCTTCTGCTGGAAAATGTGATGCTTTTGTAAGCATTTTGAAAAAACCTTGACCTCTAATTATTTTAGAGGGTTTTATTTCTACATCATACTCTTGTAATGCAGTTACCCAGTTAGCTATTTTTTCTCCTAATTCTTTCTACATCAAAAGTTGTCTTACTGCAGAAAATGGAACTATGATTTTCGTATGAGACTTTAGGAGAAAAGGTCTAAAATGTTTTATGGCTTTATAAAAAAAAAATGCTTGTTTTTCAATAGATGTGTAATTCAATTATGTACCTTGTAAATTTGAACTAAAGAATGATATTGGTGCTTCTATTTGTTGGTCATTCAACTGTGTTAAAACAACTACATATGATGTATCTGATGAAAAAGTGTATAATGTCAATGGATTAAGAAAATTGGGGGTGGTCAGGAATGGAGCATTGAAAATTGACTGTTTAATCAATTCAAATGCTTCTCTTTCATTATGTCCCCATTTGAAGACAAAATTTTTCTTAATCATGCTCTGCAATCGTAAAACTATTTGAGAAAAATCAGGAACAAATATCTTAACAAAATTAATTTGCCCGAGGAAATATTGCATGGTTTTCTTGTTATGATGGAAAGAAATTCGTTTAATTTCATCAACTCTTTCAGGATCAATATAGATACCATTTTTTGACACAATGAATCCTAAAAATTTTCCTTCATCTAAATCAAAAAATGATTTCTTTGGATTTAATGAAATGCCATACCTTTTGCATCGTTCAAAGACTTTCTTTAGGTCATTCACATGATGATTTTCCTGTTTAGAGAAGACAGTAATGTCATCTAAATAGATAACTATTGTTTTATTTATAAGTCCTCTAAAAGTTGTGTCCATGGCTCTTTGGAAAGTGGCACCTGCATTAATTAATCCAAAAGGCATTTTCTGATAAGCATAAGTTCCCCACTTAGTTCTAAACTTAGTTTTCAATCTATCATCTGGATGAACAAGAATCTGATTATAACTTGAAAATCCATCTAGAAAATACATGAGCTCAGAACCAGCTACTTTCTACGATACTTGTTCCATGGTTGGTAGTGGAAAATTGTCCTTCTGGCAAGCTTTATTTAAATTTCTAAAAAAAATGCAAATTCTAATATCACCATTCTTCTTCCTGACAAGTACCAAATTTGATACCCATTTTGAATGTCTGACTGGAAAGATAATTTTTTCCTTGAGAAGTTTATTCAATTCAGTTTTAATTTTATTTTCCAAATTTGGATGAATATTTCTCAATTTCTACTGTATGGGATTTTCCTCTGAGATCATAGGAATCATGTGTTGAATTACAGAAGTATCATATGTTTTAAGATCAGAATAATCCCAAGCAAAGACACTTTTGTACATCCTAAACAATCTCATGAATGATAATCTTTCTTTGGAAGACAGACCAAGACCTAGATTTGTATTTTGAGGTTTTTCTTCACTTCCTAGATTAACTAACTCAAATCTTAAGGTAGAACTTTGTATTTTTGAGTTAGTTACTCTTTTAAATCTATCTTTTAGATCATATAAGTCTTCTAACTTGACAACAGATTTTGGAATAGGATTTTCATCTTGTTCTTTCTTAATCTGAGTGTCATGTTCACTTTCATCCATGATTTGATTATCATAAGATTCTTTAGATGTTAAAAACTCTATGATATCTGAGTCATTATTGAATACTCTCCAATTAATGATATTATCAGGAATAGATGGTCTAAAAATCAATTCAATAGAAAATCTATTGAGACTAAATTCTTGGGACGGGATTAATTTTGATGCTACATTAGCAAGTAAATTTGCACTAGCATTCTATATTCGAGTTATAGAAGAAATTTTGAAGGCTAAGAAATGAGTAATTAATACTTGGACTAATTATTGATAATGTTTTAAATGTCCACAATTACAATGGATAGTATTTCTCACTTGCCTAATTATGATTTCTGAATCTCCTAAGACCTTCAGATGTTTGATATTCAGATCAATAGCTTTTAATAAACCTTGAACTAATGCTTCATACTCAGCTACATTGTTGGTACAATAAAATTCTAATCGGCAAGCTAACATAGTCTTTTCGCCTTCTGGGTTTATTAAAATACAATCTGCACCTGCACAATCTTCAGATTTAGAACCATCAAAATAAAGGGTCCAAAACAAAGAATTAACTATTTTTCTATCTAAAAAATTAATACATCTAGAATTATCCTAATGGGAAAAATTATCAATCTGAGATACAACCGCATTATCAAAGAAAGGGGATGGCTGAACATTAAAGTTTCCTAAAAATGACTGTATAGAGTAGTTTCCAATAATGTTGTTATTGAAGGCTACTGGCTCATTAAGCTCTTCAAGATCAGTCACTGTGTGTTTCATAAACTTTTCACGGTCAATTCGAATTTGGTTTGGCTTTCCATTATGTGGTAACCACATATGTCACCAGTCTGTTGAAAAATAGCCATGAAGTTTCTTAGACCAATAACGACTTAAAATTAAACCATAAATTCAGGAATGTATGTCACCAAAATATCAATTATTTGAACAAATTTTGGATTTGATGACAATCTGATAGAAACAGATTTTAATTCTCCTACCACTTCTACTCTAGTTATGTCAAGTTGTACTATATGAACTGGAGAAATCTAAGGAGTAACGTTCAATTTAGCACAAAATTATTTTGGCATTATATTCGAAGAATCCCCTGACTCTATTAGACAATTATGAACATTTTTATTATAGATATCATAGGTTAAGAGAAATGGGGGAGTATGAGAGATAGATCGATCACCTATCATAATTAAATCTGAGGCATCTATTTTTACTTAAGGAGAAGGTGGCTTACCCATTTCATTAGTAGCTTGAACTATGACTAGAGCAGATAATTTTGAAGCAGGAACAAATTTTAATTCTCTAAGTAAGATTTGTTGTTGTTTCTTCAATTTGGTAAGCTCATGAATTGAAATATTTTTCTCTAGTCTTCTTCATGTCTTCAACTATATTATACTCAATGGTATCTGAGATAACCATTGTTTTAGATATAGGTGGAGAGTCTGATGTAATAGGACTTGTTTGCGTAACCTTTGAATTAGACTGTTTGCTTATTGATTTGTCTTTAGGAGTGGAAATTTTTTGCTGTTGACTAGGATGTGTTGCTTCAGTAATCTTTTTGCTACATGTGCTGACAGGTAAAGCTTCAAGTTGTTCTTCATTTGTTAGGATAAAAACCCACATTCCATTGAGTTCAACTTCTTCTTCTTCATCATCTTCCTCTTCCTCTATTTGTTCTTCTTCCTCTTCTTGATCTGATTCAACATTAGATATAATATTTGGAGGTTGAGAATTATAGGTTTGTTTCTTCTTGAAATTCCTAAAACTCTTTTTTGAATTTAAATTTTCGGCGACTTGTTTCTTGATATCTTCCATTTCATTGGTCATGGTTTTCAAAACTTTTTGAATACCTTCTACATAAAATGGATCCTTTGGCATCCTCTTTTTAGAATCATCTTTGAAAGATGTCTTCTTTGATTTTCAATCTTCTTGAGAATTCATTTTCTCAAGAGCAGTTATGCGTTTCTCTATAGATAGGGATTCTTTCATATTCTCTGCAAGTGTTGCTAATTTTTCTCTATCAACGAAAATAGCTATATTATATGGAAGGGATGAAATATACCATTCAATTTGAACTTTTGCACCAGGAACTGCTGTAAGAGGAATTTTATTGAGTATTTTATTAAATCTTGAATTAAAATCTTTTATCTTCTCACCTGGTTTAGCTTTAAGATTTGAAAGATCATTGATAAGAGTAGAAATAGTTTTGTCATCTCCAAACTTAGCCAGAAATTGTTCTTCAAACATATTACAGCTAGTTATGGAGCGAGAAGGTAATGAAAAATACTAGGATCCTGAAGATCCTTTTAAAGTATATGGAAATAATCATACAATGCAATCCTCTTCAACTACTGCATTCAAGTTGACAGCTAACATAAAATTATGAATATGTTCTTCTGCAGGAAGACCATCATCGAGATTAAATTTTGGTAGGCATCTTTCGGAATTTTTAGGCAGAGCATGAAGAGGAGCATGCATGTTTACAGCCCCTGGATTACTCCATGGGTTTACATTCGGTGGAGGGATTTGACCTACCATTGGATTTTGGATAGGTTGATTGTGAATTGATGATGAGGCAGGTCGAGTACTAGGACCAGTATTTTGAGTATTGGAACTAGTAAAAGTGATACCGACTATTGGAATGAAATTTGTGGAAGTGAGTGGAGGTAATGGGGGTGAGTGGGATAAGATCTCGCTAATGATCAATTCTAATGGAGTCCTCCTTAACTTCTTCCAAGTACTACTGATAGGAAATTCAAAAGGGAGAATCCCTATTTTTTGACTTTCTGATCGAGTTAATATTCTTCGAGGTTGTAAAGAAGATGAAATACTAAGATCTGATAATTGAAAAGACTCAGGATTTTCAGCAGAAATAGATACTTTCTCTAACCTTTCTATCAAAAACTGAACTTCTGGGCAATGTTGGTGAAACTTAGGAAATAGTATAGTTTGAGTATCGCTAGCAGACTTAGGGGAAAGATGATCAAATTCAGATTTTATAGATGAGGATCTAGATAATTTTGTAGAAGTTGATGGGGATCTAAAGGGAGAGAGATTTTTGTATTGACCTTTAGATTGATTAGACCTTTGTGCCATTCACGTGGCCCTCCTTCTAGCGCCAATATGTTGAGGCCTCAGAATTCGGTTACCAAATCATGGGGAAAATCACTCAGTCTAGACCTTAAAGTAGCTCCTTTTCCGTTTGGTATAGTGGCTCCAACTGGGGATAATGGGACCAATTTCCCAATAAGGATGATTTTGAGGGTGTTGTGAATATAGCATGCAAATGGATAATGATTTTAATCTATATGCATCTATCTAAATTATTAATCTAATATATACCCGAGGTATTTTTCCTTCATGCGATCTAAAATGATATCTTTCAACTATCAGTAATATAGATCATTTCACAGTCGAAAGAGATGAAAAATATGTAAAATGATTCTTCTAACAAAGTAGTTTGCATAGAATAATTGTGAAATAAATATCGCATTTATCAGTGTGATTACATATTCAATAAGAAACCATAGCTAAATATTATAATGTAAGTGCATGTCATATTTATATATGATAACGTTTCAAATATATAATGCAATAAAAAGATAATTGTCAATCTATGAAGTAAGACTTAATACAATTGAATAGAAGTACCATATGTACAAAGTTCTACTCATGTAAACTGATAGTAATGAATCTTCTCCTTCTCACATTCAAGCAATTTAAAGACTACAGTAGTCCGACATCAGTTAAACAACTTTAATTGTTAAAAGATAATAGAATGTGTTCCATTAATTCATCAAAGCACTCACAAACTTACAATAGTGCATTATTTGCAAATGTTTTAGAAAATTTTCTGGACCCTTTTCTAAATGCATGAGAAGGGTTTAAATACTAAACTAACTATAAAATAAAATAGATTATTACAAAAATATAGAGGAGGTTTTAAACAACCTTTCTCAAAAAGCTAACTTAAACTACAATCTAGGAAATTAAACTAACAATTCTGATTTTATGAGCCTTGCCCTTCTTTCTGAATGTGGTCATGAAGTTGGAAAATATCTAATATTTCTTTGAGCTGAGTTGGCTGCGATATCCTTGATCGGATCTGTCCCTTAAAAATAGTATTTGAGATTGCTGACTGAGATCTTTTTGCTGAATCTGTAAGACACTGTAGAGTTTGATGCTAATGATAAGGTTTGATCAGAAAATTCTAGTAATTTTCCTAATAAAAATTATTTACCTTTTTAATCATTTCATCTCGTGTTTTTGCTCTCTTCTTCCATTGTTTTTCTACCTGTCTTGTTTATGAAAACACATCAGACGTGTTTTCCTTAAGACGTTCTGCTTTAGACAGTTGCTCACACATAGATTCAATAATCTCACTTGATATTTTGGATGTCTTTGCCGCTGCTTTCTTTGCTTGTTTGATTTTCTCTTCCCATTCTATGAATAGAATTTCTTTGTGAAGCTTATCTACTTGAGGTATATTAGCTTGCTTTCCTGAATCTGAAACTTGCCATTGAATGTGCTCTTCAATTTTCTTCTCAAGTCTTTCACATTCAAGTTTATGAATTTCTATCTACTGGATCATTATTTTACTTCAATCAAAATAAGAATCAATCATAGAAGCTTCATGACAAGACACTTCTTTTCCTTTCTTTAACTTAGTGTCTAATTCAAGTGCTTCTTTGACAAATTTCTCTAATTGTGGTTGAATTTGTAACTTAGTCATTGTTGTTTCCAGTTGTGCTTATTTTTCATTAATCTCTGTCCAATGCTGCAATTTGAGGCTTTAAATATATTTATGAAATTGGGTTGTGTTTACTTTGACTTGCTCATTGGAATTGGATTTCTCTTCATTCAGCAACTTCTCTAGTTCTTGTACTCTAGCTTCCTTTTGTTTTAACAACACTCTAACCTCAGTAGCTTTATCAACAATAGTAGTAACATATGCCCCTACATACTGTGATAATTTGGTTAGATATTTAGTAGGATCATCTGAGGAATCTTTCCATAGCACATCAACTGATTCATCTGTAGTTTTTGGAGTTGTTTCATCAATTCTCCTTCTTTTGTTTCTTTTAACTACAACCTTGTAACTAGGACTGTAGAAAATATCTAATGAAGGAATATATTCAATCTGTAGAACTATCTCGATTGACCTGATTCATCTTCAGACATATCTTTTATTTCAGCATCCAGGTTGACACTTGGAGTGTGTTTGTTGTCATCTTGAATAGTTAAAAAATTTAGAGGGAATTTCTCTAGTCTCTTGTTTCCGTATGCTTGAAAAGCTTCAACATCCTCTTGACTTAGTTAACTAGATACATACTTGATAATATCTGAGAAATTTTCCATGCCCTGGAAGAGATCATCAAATCCAACTTCCTCCTTTACAAAAGGCTTCATCTTAAGCTCTGTGATGTAATTTTTAATTACATCATTTGGATCATATAATCTTTTCGGCATTACTTCCAATATTAATAAATGAATTTTGGAAACTTCCTTGTAAGTATGGCCAATGTTAGACAATGAAAGGTGCCACATGGTATAGGGAAATTAGGCCAAATAACCTTTTTAGCATCCTTCAGTTGTTTCGTAATACCATTAACAAGATGATAGGCTATTTCTTTTGCAAGTAACTTATCGGGAACATAATAGGGTAAAACATGGGGAGAAGCATAACTCCTGAATACTTTAATATATGTAAAATTCTCTTCGGCAAACCATCTAGCTACTGGAAGAATGTCTGCATTGGCTTCTTCAGAAACCCTAGGAGCCATTTTGTTAAAAATCATCTGATGTAAAGGAAATATGATTCCATAACAGATTTTATAGAAGTGTAAGTGGAAATCTGAATCCCAGAGTTCTTTGTGGTAAATGTGAATTGGGTAGGGTCCTTGGTGGTCCATTTCCATCCCATGGTGGGAAAACTGGAAGTAAAACAGACATCATCCATGACATAGGCAGACATATAAAAGGGAGGTATTTCTCTGAATTAAATACTTATTTTATTTCTATAATCGGTTATGTGCTTGGCTAGGTTATTAGATAAGATCTCTGCCCAATTCAAAATTTATGAATTGATGATTGCGTCAATCAGGGGAACCCAGTCTCTTGAGAATCTAGTGCTAACCGGTTTGGAAAATAATCTACATAACATACCAGCAGCATAACAGTAAGGATTAGGAATTTGGGAAATTGGGTATGTACCAAACTTATCTTGCTTCAATTTCCCCTGATTATCCTTCCATTCTTGGATGACTTTGATAAGGTTTGGATGTTCTCCTCTAAAATTCTACAAATATTCTTTGTCATATTTCTGCTGCGAGGGTGGTAGATGGTACATTGTTGTTAAATCTTATGCCCTAAAAGAACCCATAGTTTCTCCCTTCGAATTCTTGAACATTCTATCTTCAATGTTGAAGTGGTCAATTGCCCACTTAACCATGTCTATATAAGGAAGAATATTTGGTCTTGCAACTATTCTTTGAATGTATGAGCATGCAACGTCAAAAAGAGTTGCGTCAGAGGTAGAAGCAATGCCTATCGAAGAAATTTTGTTTATCACCCTTGGTCCTTCACTTTCAAAAAGTCTATACATTGGCTCCCATGTCAAACTGCTGCAATATTTTTTGTAGGCAGTATCTGAAAATAATGGAGACATATCTGTGTCTTTAGTGGATGACATCTGAGAAATTTCTTTACCCTTTTTGCTCATTTTTCTCTTCTTCAATTTGTTAACTGGTTTCCTGAAAGCAAAGTGAATTTTTACAAGTATGGAGTATCAAAGATACAAATCTATCATTTATTTCAAACACACACAAGAAGATATCAATCTTATTAAAATATAACATCAATCATCATTCATAATCTCTTAATTAATATTTCATATATCTCCACATGTAAGATCTATCAATCGTTTTAAAGTCATTAAGATCTTAAATTTCATTTTGACATGACACAAATTGTTTTACATGCTTGATCTATTAAATGGCGCCGGTGCGCATATCACAAATTATAACTTATAATAATTCGTAATACTTACCCTTAAAGGCTGCAAAATGCGATTTGCAAAAATCGCAGATCGCAAATTTTATAGGATACCGATTTTATCGTATGTTATAAGTTGAGCGAAATATGAATTGTGATTTTTATTAAAACTAAGTGACCGCGATAGCCAAAGGTTTTATATTCATTTTTCTATTTTCTTGTCGGGTCCGTGGAATCGCAACTTATATCATTTTTCTTTTGATATTTTTTGATTGATTAAGTGAAGTGTGGTGCGATAAAGTAAATATAATGGTGATTGAAGCTTTTTGCAAAGTTTAAATCATATCTTCGGAAAAGTTTGAGCGCATATCATAGTTCACATATTTTAAGTTTCATGAGTCTTTTGAAATTCATAAGATATGTGATTTTCGATGCGCTAAAAAAAAATAAGGCAGAAAAAAGAAAATCATTATTTTCTAAGTTTTTTGTTTTAGGAAATTTAAAAGGGTCTCTATTTATAAAAATAAATGGGGGTTATTGTATAGCACAACAGGAGGGTAGGTAAATATTTTGTAAGTTAGCGATAGATTGTATTTGGACCCTATCTCCTTCTCTAACTTATTTCATCATCAGGGACACTTGTCATATATTAAATGACTCTACTCTTCCATTTCCATTTTTTAAATACTTCATTAAAAAATCCATTTTTTAGTCTAAATCTACCTTTTTTTCTAGGATAGAATCTACCATACAGAGTAAACACATTTTGAGCGGGATAATCTTCCTTTAGTTTTGTAGTCTCCAAAACAATTTTATCAGTTTTTACTAATGTGTCCTTTCCAATAAGTTAGACAATTTCATTCATATCAAGAGATTTGGTCCTGATAAAAATAAAATATGAGTCAAATTTTCTCATAGATAGATCTAGGTGTACAGGTTAAATATTGTCAGAGATGGGTTGGAATCGTGTGCCTTTGTGGTTTTGAGCTTGTGCATATTTTTACCCAGATGTATTTCTACACAAAGTTTTGGGCTTGTTAAGAGAACTATGGATGTTTTTTTATTTCAAAGCATCCCAACAAGTATTTCTATTTGGTTAACACATCATATATTCTTAATATTCACGCTTTTAGCCTCAACGATTTAAAATTGGCTGGTGAAATGCCTTAGTTTGTGATTTTATGTGAAGAATGTTACAAATTGATGCTTTGGCATTTTCATGTAAGTTGAAAGAGAACCATGGCAGTGCTTTTCATTTTGTACCATTAAACAAAACAATGTTTCTTCACTATTACATCATATATTACCACTTGAGCCCTATGACATTCAATATTAAGAGATCTGCAAAAATTACATAGTCTGAAGATAGTTAGTTTGAGAGTGAGGCATGATGATCTATAACCACAACGATGACTTGATAAAGGAACATTTTAGCTATCCTTAGATTCAAGGATCAATTGTTGTCTTATGTTTTTGATAACTTGGACATTTTTTCAAGAGTACAGACATGGTAGCATGAAGAATAGTCTTTAATTATAAACTTCTCTATTTTGGTTTACCTTCCTAGGTAACTCTATTTTTTCACCTCACTTGAGTTTTATATATTACATGATGTGCTTATTGCATACTAAAATATTTTCTGCAGCTTTCCTCATTTCTATTCCCCGCATACTATTCACGGAAGCATTGTGCAACACGTGTGTACATAGCCCAATTTATTTTATAAGGACTAGGGAATGATCAAGTATAAATATTTCCCAAATGGATTTCACTAATAATAATATTG
This sequence comes from Pinus albicaulis, assembly GCA_034641835.2. Lineage (NCBI taxonomy): Eukaryota > Viridiplantae > Streptophyta > Pinopsida > Pinales > Pinaceae > Pinus > Pinus albicaulis. The sequence goes on from CM076570.1 coordinate 943,066,361, forward strand.
GAATACAGTTTTGAAATGACATACAAGGACTCCTCCAAGGGATTAATTTTTTTTATGATTCTTCATTGTTTCCATATTAAGTTATATGTGCTAAAATTAACCACTGTAGTAATTGTAGTTTACCTCATCACTATTCAAAAATAAAGAGTAATGATCCTTTTGATGAACTATAGTAGGTGGTCCCAAATCAGCACCCACCGTAACTGGATCTTGTCGAGTACCCTGGATCAAAATATTATTTTTTTAATCGGCAGAAGGGCATCATATATTCGAAGGTATGTGGAAACCGTCGAATATTTGACTCTTAACTGCTGGGATGAACCATCAGATATCCAACGCTTCATAGATAGACCTAAGCACCAAATTTATAACACTATTGCCACACAAATTTATCGTAACGTCATTGTGCCGAGAGGCGCATTCTACAGCCCAGTATGACCCCATGTGTAAGTATGTCGGAAGCTAAAAAAAATGTCGGCTTGAACAATAGCTTACATAAACATAAAAATGAACAATTAAAAATTTATTAAAAATAAATTTAAACGATATAAACTTTAAATATGAAGAGTTTACTAACACTCAAAAAAGAGATATGGTAAATAAACAAAATATGGTAAATACGTAAAAATATAAATAAACCATAGGTATGGTAATTAAATAAAACCTCTTTTTATATTACTCAGGAGGTATGGTAAATAAATAAAAATATAAATAAACTAGAGGTATGGTAAATAAATAAAACCGATTTTTATATTTACTCAATAAACCACTTTATATTTACAAAAACTCAAAAACTGGTTTTATTTAGGTGAAGCCTATGGGAAAAATTATTATTAATACCATGGGAAAAATACCATGGGACAAATTATTAATAATACTATGGGCAAATACCATGGGCCAAATAATATATTTATAAAATAGGTGTGGTAAATAAGTAAATATAAAAGAGGTATAAAGAGGTAAGGTAAATAAATAAAAATATACCAAATACGATTAGAAATCAAGATCTAATTATATATGAGGTTTAAGGGTCAAATACCATGGACCAAATTATTATTAATACCATGCAAAAAAACATTATTAACCCTAACATTAATATTAAAATATTAATATTATTAAATTTAATATGTTTAGATTAATAGAACATTAAATTTATTATATTGTAATATATATTAATATATCATGATATATGATATAGGTTGAGAAATAGGGGGAGTGACAAGGGAGATATGGAGATAAATTGAAGGAGAAGGGAGAAGAGGAATGAAGAGAAAGAGAGTGAAAAGAGTGAGAGAGTTAGAGAAGGGTAAGAGAGGGAGAGGGAGACATAAAGATGGAGGTGGGAGAGAGGGAGGGAGAAGGAGAGAGGTTTGGAGGGTAGAGAGTGAGAGAGAGAGAGAAAGAAGGGGGAAGGGAGAGAGAGGTAGGAGAGAAAGGATGAGAGGTGGATGAGAGAAGGAGGGATAGAGAGATGGAGCTGGAGGCGGAGTGAGGAAAGAAGAAGAAATACATAGAGAGGGAGTGACAAGGGAGAGATGGAGAGAGAGTGTGTATGCTTATGGGTGGGATAAAGATACATAGGAGTGATGGAGACAAGGGGAAGAGAAGGAGAAAGAAGGAGTGATGGAGACAAGGGGGGAGAGAAGGATAAAGGGATAGAAATAGTAAGATAGTTGGAGAGTGAGATAGAGTGATGGAGGAAGAGAGAGGATTGGAGGACATAGAGAGAGAGAAATAAAGAGAGCTGGGGGGTTAAATAGAAGGAGGTGAGAGAGGAATGATGAGAGAGAGGAAGAGAGTGATGGGGGAAGAGAGGATTGTAGGAGAGAGAGAGAGATGGGGGAAGATAAAGGGAGGTAGGAGATAAAGGGAGAGAGAGGAAGGAAAAGGGAGGGGACTTGAAAGAAAGGAGGAGAGAGGGACGGATAGAAATATGGATTTGGAGGGGGAGGGAGGGAGGGATTGAGAGATGGAGAGAGAGAGAGATGGGGGAAGAGAAAGGAAGGTAGGAGAGAAAGGGAGAGAGAGGAAGGAAAGGAGAGGGGACTTGAAATAGAGGAGGAGAAAGGGAGGGATAGAAATATGGATTTGGAGGGGGAGAGAGGGAGGGATTGAGAGATGGAGCTGGATGAGGAGAGAGGGAGGGAAGAATAAATACATAGAGAGTGATTAGTGGAGAGAGAGGGGGAGTGACAAGGGAGAGATGAAGAGGGAGTGTGTATTTTTTTGGGTGAGATAAAGAGAAAAATAAGGAGATATGGAGAGAAGGGGGGAGAGAAGGAGAGAGAGAGAGGCATATGGTAACAAAGTTGGAAGGTGAAGATAGAGAGAGAGGGGGGGGGAGAAAGGAAGAGAGAGAGTGAAGAGAGGTATGGAAAGAGATATGAAGATGGAGAGGGAGAGAGGGGGAGGTAAGAATAAAGACATAGAGGGTGAAAGGTGGAGAGAGAGAGAGAGAGGGAGAGAGAGAGAGAGAGGAGGAGGAGGAGGAGGGAGTGATGGATAGATAGATATATTGGAGAAAGAGAGTTTATGTTTTGGAGTTTATATAGAGAGATAGACTGAGACATAGATATAGATGTACGGTGAAGAAAAAAAAGATAGATGGAGAGAAGGAGGGAGGGACAAGGAAATTGATAGATATGGAGTGAGAGAGAGTGTGTGTATGGTGGGGTGAGATAAATATAAAAATAAGGAGAGATGGATGGATATATAGATATATATGGGGGAGAGAGGGAAGAAGGTTTCCTGCAGTAGATGCATTGATTTCAGTGTAGATGGTGATTTCTAATCCTATTTGATTTCTTGCAATAGATGAATTGATTTTGGTGTAGATGTTGATTTCTAATGATATTTGATTACTTACACTAGATGGATTGATTTTAATGTAGATGATTTCTAATCCTATTTGATTTCTTGCACTAAATGCATTAATTTCATCGTAGATGATGATTTCTAATCCTATTTGATTGATTTCACTCGATGCATTAATTTTAATGTAGATTTTGATTTTTGGTTATATTTGATTTCTTTCACTAGATGAATTGATTTCAATGTAGATTATTTTTAATCCTATTTGATTGCTTGCACTGAATGGATTGATTTCAATGTATATGGTGATTTCTAATCCTATTTAATTGCTTTCACTAAATGCCTTGATTTCAGTGTAGATGGTGATTTCTAATCTTATTTGATTGCTTGCACTAGATACATTAATTTCAATGTAGATGTTGATTTATAATTATATTTGATTGCTTGCCCTAAATGCATTGATTTAAATGTAGATGATTTAACTAAATGCATTGATTTAAATGTAGATGATGTATAATCCTATTTGATTCCTTGCACTAAATGCATTTATTTCAGTGTAGATGGTGATTTCTAATCCTATTTGATTGCATGCACTAGATGCATTAATTTCAATGTAAATTTTGGCTTTAAATCCTATTTTCCTACTTGCACTAGACTCATTTATTTGAGTGTAGATGTTGATTTCTAATCATATTTCATTACTTGCATGAGATGCATTGATTTTAGTGTAGATGTTGTTTTCTATTATTATTTGATTTCTTACATTAGTTGCATTGATTTCAGTGTATATGTTGATTTCTAATTTGATGTAATTGGATCTATGATGGTACATTAATTTTAAAGTCATTGGATTAATAGTGTGTGTGCAATGATTTCAACGTAAGCACAAAACATTATTGACAATGTACATTGATTTTTGTGTTATAGTAATTCAACCTATTAATATTGGAGAGCAATAGAGACAAGGTATGATGTTTACTACAACAGCTTGAGCTAAATATTTAAATGGTTTACGATTCCAACTGTCCTTTTCAAATAATCAATATGAAAATATGACAAAACTAACATGGGTGAAAATAAGAATAGTAGAAGAAAATAGTTTGAAATCGATCACGATGAAGACTATTCGTAATTGACTACATTCTTATTATTCACAGTTTCTATCATTCAATATTATTACATTGTCACTTTGCATTCAAAATTTTATTTCATCATTAAATTTATTTTACAATATTTATCATCTCAACAAACTGAGGTAACTAATCAAATTTAAAATTAAAATGACTCAATAAATCTCAGACATATTTAACATATTTAAAATGATTATGTTAATATTAGATGTATTTACATATTATTGATAAAATTAAGCATATGTTCCTCATATTATCGATAGATTTTCCTTGGTTGCACGTGACTAAAACCAGCCTAGATCCATCTTAACTCCAGATCTATCAAGCGTCGAGAGGGATCAAATCTCTCGAGGTGAAAACCTTTCCTCAAATTTTGCACTCAAAAAAGAGGTTTTCACCTCGAGAGATTTGATCCCTCTCGGTGCTTGATAGATCCGGAGTTAAGATGGATCTAGGCTGGTTTATCCAACACTCAACCATAGGACATTCAACTCCATACCGATGGAACAAATCATCGAGTCCTATTGAAGTAGACTAATAATTCATTGAATATCTGATGTCAAAGTGTCGCCATGTTTTTCATCTAGGGCGACAGATATTTGACGTTTACCCATTCGCATATCCAACAAATTTGGGCATCATAACCTTTGTTTTGCTAGTTTCATATCTAAGAAATGTGGGTGTCGCAAAACATATCTCAAATCATCAGATGTTTAAAGACAATTCCGACCATATTTCTCGTCATATATGTGATATGTTCTCGTTGAATATCAAACATTTAATAGAGGATTTAATATTCGACACAATGCCACCGACGATTCGCTCAGATCCAATTTCTCGGATTCCCACTGACAGTAATTCAAATATCTGACAAATGTATGTCATATGTTGGCCCCATTTGTACTAGTGCACAGAGGAGACCTGCATTCAAGGAAGGAGATGTTGCTTTGTTGACGAAGCAATATTTAAACATTGGTTAAATTATGTTCGATGACCTGGAGATCATAACCATTACATATGTCTCTTCTTTATACATTTTCACAAAATTTAGTTTCAAGGGATGAATAATGAAGGTTAAATTATATTTGATTTCCTAATGGTTATTTCTCCATACAGAGTTGTACATAATTTCTTTTATACCTACTTAATATTATTGGGAGATTCAAAATCTAGAGAGAATTCACTTAATCATTGTACCTCTTCATTAGCAGGTAGAGGACTTGGGGAGTGTATTAATTATGGAGGCATCGATTTCTCCACGAAGCTAATTGTAAATAAATTAAAGGTAAAGATGAAATTCATATAAATAGCTTAAATTAAAAGCTTCTTGTATCAAAAGCATATTTTGGAATCAAGTTAAGTTTTTAATAATCATAACGTTTCTTTGTTGCAACTAATGTTATTATACTACTATTATGCTATTCATATTGGAGGTTCTCTTAGAAATGTGTAGTAAAAATTTTGTGTATGTTTCTGGTAGGCACAAGCCAAAGCTCATCAAAGAAAATATTTACAATATTGGGGCAAAAACCAAGGAATGGGTGTAGAAAACCACAAATAATTAAAGGCATTGTGAGCAAAGAACTAACACATATTCTATGTTCACCTAGTATTCGTTAAGACGAGTTTATTTTTTTTAGTGTATGGATATAGTGCATACAACCACTTTGAACCATCATGCAAGGATGCCAAGGTGTATCGAATAAGGGTCGAACAATGATAGGCATAGATCTCAGTACTTAGTCCAAGGCATTGGTGAAATCTAAAGAACAAAGTACATAATATATAGTACTTAGGATGTGAAATGTGTTTCCAAATACATCCAAATGATGAATTGAGGTTATCATAGTGATTCAATTAAGATGGTTAATGCAGAAAAAAAGAACCAAAAATTTTCAGCGATATTCTCAAGGGTACAGTGGCATTCTCATATAGCAGAAATAAAACAAGTATAGTGATATTATCATGAGTAAAGTGGTATTCTCATATAGTATAACTAAAACAAGTACAATGAAATTCTCATGAGTATAGTGGTATTATCATATAGAAAATATTGGTTTCTTTCATAAGGAGCTAAAGCTATGTCAAATTCATAAGAAAATATAGGTGATGATATAATATTTCTAGACCTTAAATACAAACATTAGTCATATTTGCGTACAAACCCCTTGTCATTTATGTCAAAGGGGGAGGTGTTGGCAACAGAAATGAGGCTAATTCTCAAGAGAAATAAGAAGGATGACTCTCAGGGGAAGGATCAAAGTGTTACCATTAATGTCAAATGGGGAGTTGTTGGCATTGTTTTCATTGATAGCAAAGGAACAACAAAGGAGTAGAAATAGGAGAAAAAATATATGGCATTGGAGAGTGAATGTTTTTCTTGCATATGCGATTTTGATGCTTGCACATGTGATGTTCATTTACACATTGTGTGCACATTGCATTTTAAGGTTAATTGTACATTGCAGGTGTTGTTAATGAATGAATTGAGCTTGTGTTGAGCTTATTTATGCTTGTGATATTGAGTAGGGTAAAGTAGCAGTAAAGTATGATGGCACAATTAATCATATGCACAATTTAAATGTAGTGTTGATTCCCTGCTTGTGTTGATGCAGGTTTTGTTATGCTTTGGAGGTTAAGGAGAACAAATTCTTAGAGCTTGCTTTCATATGTTCTTATTGCATGTCGAGTTGATTTCATGTTGATGATGTTGCACATATTGCTATGGAAAAGCGGCAACAAAGTAGGATGGCAAAGGGTTTCACTGATGGCATGTCTATCTTGGAGTTATTATGTTACACACCCTTGTTGGTTACATATGCTTGTTGATTTCCGATGATAGAATGTTGTAGAGATTGTTTTGATGAATGAAAAACATGCAATCCAAAGACATAATGAAAGACAAAGGCAAAGACATGAATAATGTTATTATGCTTATGATATTTTGATGTGTTATAGTTTTGTATGTATTTCTAATGTATGTTGCAAAGGATAAGGTTGTTATGCTTGATTTAATCATTATAGGTGACTGAAAATAATATTTGGTGAAGCGCTGATTTTATTTTAATATTAAAAATCTCAAAAGGTGTGAAATGAATGAGTAGAATGCAAGGAGACAAATATTTTCACTTCATATTCATGTTTGGAATAACAAAAACCATAAAATTTTGTTTATAAAAATGTGTGGGGTTGGACGGTTTTATGGTTAGATAGTTAGAGAATGTGAGAAATGACAGAGGTATTTTTCATTAATTACCTAGAAAATATATAGAGCTTATGTCAAGCAGATTTAAGGAGTAGAAGAAGCATATACAAATATGGAGGTATGAATATTTATAGACTAGGTAAACCAACATGTTTTTTCTTGTATGTATTAGGGGATTGTCATCTCATTTCAAGTTGTAGCTTGATAAATAATAGGCTAGAGCCTATTTAGGTAGGAGCATCCTATGAGTTGTAGCCTGCAGAACATTTTGGGACTTGGAGCTTCCTTGAAATATGAAGTTTGCATAATAATTGTAGTAGCGTCCTCTTGTAGGTTGGAGCCTACATAAAATAAGATGTAATAAGGTAGTAGGAGCTTACCTTTGCATAAAAACAATAAAAAAAGTCATGGTTTTCTCCTGTTATGGGTTTCCACTTATATCTAGTGTCCATATATGTTGACGTTATGTGTTTATGTGATGTTTTGGTTTACTTATTACTTTTTGTTCACATATTAAATTTTGTGTTCATAGTGTGTTAACTTGCTCATTTAATAGTTCAATTAATTAGCTAGAATAAAATAAATGTATGTCCATGAATGTACTAAATTGATTCAACCCCCTCCACCCCCGCCCCCTTTATTTTAGTCAAGTTACCTTCAATTAGTATCATAGCATATTCCTCTGTGTTAGTTTAACGTCCATAAGGTAGACTTAGTTCAATCATGGACTATCAAAGTCTACTTGTTCTTAGTACAAAAAAATTACATGAATAGAGAGATAAGGTAAAACGATAATTAAGGGCTTATGGACCCTGTGTATGGAAGCTAGTGTGTGAAGGATATTGTAAACAGTTCCCCTATACATAAGAAGAATAGTGGAATTCTCATGCAAAATGTACAATTTATAACAATCTTCATAATAAGGATATTGATACAGTTATATACCTTAAATATGCAAAAGAAATTTTTGATAGGCTGCAACTCATGCATGAAGGAGATACTCATAGAGGAAGTGTAGAAAAGGAGAAGAAAAAGAGGAAGAAGAAAAATTATGTCAAAAATAATGTTTTCAATCAAATGAGACCTATTCTACTGGTGTGAATGTATCTGATTCTCAAGAAGAAAATACATATGAACATGAAGCTAGGCTTGACTCGACATTGTTGAAATAGAAAAAATTGCAAATGAGGGCATAGATTAGAAGAAATTGTTGCATATATGTGATGAAAGAGAACATGGGTTAAAGGAGGAAATTGTTAGCCTGAGGACTCAAATAGAAGAAGAAAGTAAAGTTGAAGAAATGTTGAGTTTTTGACTAAAGGATAGAGAACTAAAGTGTTAAATATCATAGGCTAAGATTGTTTCAGCTAGAAGTGAGCTAGATGAAAAAAATAGGTTGTGCAAAAAGTTAGAAGAGGAGATTGTCTCTATGAACAACTTAGAAAATGAAATAATTCAAAGGAAGAAAGAATAAATAATGAATAAACCCTAAAATTCCTTGTAGGAGAAGGGACAAGTAGCATGATTAGCAAGGAAACAAATAAAGGCAAGCAACAAAGCTGAAAAGGAAAGGATGAGGTGAAGAAAGCATCCTTTGGGAAATGCCATTTTCTCCTAGAGAAGAATTGAGAAAATTTGGAAGATACCAAAGGATATTCTTTGCTCCCTTGAATAATATAAAGTACTTTTCTTGCCATGAAACTGGATGTGTAGTAGCAGAATGTAAGATTAAAAAAAATCAAGACTAAACAATATAAGGTACAACAAGAAATAAAGTATCCTCAAGAAAACAATCAAAGAAATATCCCTACAAGAAGATAATGAGTAACTAGGTACACAAACTATTTCTATGTATATTGTTATTTGTGCAATGAATTTGGTAATAAAGATATTGAATGAAAAATGTATACTAAGAATAACATGGAAGAAACACACAATTTCGTACATTTCTTAGCCACACAAGATGTTATGTGTGTGACAACCTTGGCCACAAAACCAAATCATGCAAGTTTCCATGTACCCTAAAGAATTCTAGACATATGATGGAAGAAAATCCAAGTAGACCAAACAACGAGTCAAAAATACATGAATGAAAAATAATATATCCCTCTAAACTATGGAAGAGGGAGAGAAAGGAGGAACTGGTGACTTCAATGACAAAATGAAGTCATCATGACCTTAGGGAGAGCAACTCAAGAAATAAAAATATGAATTCAGTGAATGTTGAGATGAGAAACTTCTAAGGGGCAGAGCAGTCCCATTAATGCTCATTGAATACATGGAAATCAAGTAGATGTTAATAGAGAATACTTAAAGAAAATACAAGTAGAACCAAATATATCAAAGGAATTTGAATTCATTGTTAATACACACACAATGAAGATGGAGAAAAACGTCATCTTGAAAGTTAAGTGCAACCTCTACTAGTAATATTACTTTCTATGCAAAGAAATGGTTTGGAGATCTTGTATAAGTAGCACACATTAGTAATACTCAAACCATGTGAAATGAAATGTTTTACACCCATGGAACATATACTTTCATAATATTATGATGTTTCAATTAAAATTGAAAATGCAGAATCTCTAAAGCTGCTAAATTGTTCATATATTGTTAACTTGCATGGAAAATTAAAGTGTTGGACTAAAGTGTGAATCCACCAAGAAACTTGACCAATTTTGTTTGCATATTTATTGAGAGAGGTGAGAATGGTGTATAAATTTATACAATTTTATGGAATAATTCATCTTATAGCATTATATAAGATGATCTCACAACTTTGAGTTGCATGGAGCATCATGGAAGATGTGAATGCAAAAATTTTGAGATGAAATTACAACTACAAGAAATTTTAAAGACTATGAAGAGAAAATGATTTTTTTTTTGGAGCGCTCATTCATGGATGAGGATATTTAGGCCCTCTCATAGACTAATCACAACAATTTTACAAGCCTCTACAGGATTTGAAAGAGAAGAGAATGAGGTTAACTTCTATTAGGATTTTTGGTCGATCAAATAATACCTCTAAGGGTGCAACATTTCTTCCCAATGTTATATGGTCAAAATTGTGTACAATATTCTGATGGTGGTGGGATGTTGACCATGTTGTCATTAAGGATTTAATCTATCAGTTTCGGCATCCATCAATCATCAAAAAAACCCATTTGGAAGAGAAGGATAAGGAAAAGCATAAGGAATACAAAGATTGGAAAAACCAAACAAATATCTCTCTCTCTCTCTCTCTCTCTCTATATATATATATATATATATATATATATATATATATATATATCCAAGAACGTACTCAGAGGCCATATTCAAAAATAAAATTCTATGCAAAGATATTTACATAATAAGACATTTCAATTGCAAAAGAGAATGGAAAGAAGACAATTAGAAAAGGAGGATACATAAATAAATAAAATATTTGCAAATATATCATGAAAATCTATATCATGTGAATCAATCTCAAGCTATTATCAGTACACATAGACAAGACGAATGCTCCTTCAAGAATTTGACAACTCAAAGAGACATGAAGGAACCTGAAAATGTATATTTGTAATTTTAATCAAATGCATTGAACTATCATGAAGAATCTAAAGGTAGCACATAAAAATAATGATAATAGAGGAATTCCAAAGATATTTTTAGGAAGAGATATTGGATAGACAAAATCAACAGAGGCGGTGTGGATAAAACAGAGGCATAACGAGCAAAGGAGAGAGAGAGTTAGGTTAAAAATATAACACATCCAAACGTTGGCCATTATAGATATTATTGCATTGATATTTTGTCATTGATATTATATATGAGCATTGACATCATTGATATGGTTTCTTTGGTGTATATATGGTGGCGTTGATGTATATTATGATATATGATAATAAAAAATTCTTATAACTAAAAAAAAAATGGAGAGTGTAACCTTCTTATAATTGCCACAACATATATTATTAACCTTTGTGTTGGACATTGGATAAACCAACACTCCGTGTGTTTTGCGACATGGACTAACTACCTCTCGTGGATCCTTATCTCTAGCGATGCTATCGTTGAATAACACCTTCAAGTTTTGGTTTAACAACAATTATGAGTCCCAACAAGTGGTATCAGAGCACAGGTCACGAGTTCGATACACACCTGACTCGTGTTTGGGGGATATTGTTGGAAATTGGATAAACCAATGTTCCTCATGTGTTTCGCGACATGGACTAACCGCCTCTATGGATCCTTATCTCTGGTGATACGATCGCTGACTAACACCTGCGGGTTTTGGTCTAAAGGAAATCGTGATACCCAACAATTTGTATGTTGCATTATCATATGAAGTTTATTTTATCATATTATATATACTAGCAACAACAATATTTGTAACAGTGCTACTTGGAATATATCATTCAACAATATATTATACAAATATTGATTGTAACAGTGTGTATATTGGCATATATTATAGTGTGTTGGCATTGTTAATAACATATATGCATTAGTTAATACATATATTTGTGTTAATTAATACAATTATTTTTCATTGATGTGTTGGTTAATACATTGCGTTGGTTGATACAATGTGCTGGCATTGATATATCCATATATAGGAAGTGTTGGTTAACACAATGTGTTGGAATTGATATATTCATTTTATGGATTAGCAATAATATATTGTGGCAACAATGTTAATGTATAATGGCAACAACATTAATATATTGTGGAAACAACGTTAACATATTGTGGGCAATGTGTACATTATTTAAAATGTTATATTGGTCATAATGAATGCATTGTTGAAAACGTTGTATTGATGACATTATATTGGATAATTATTGCAACATTGTATTGGCAAGGTAAATATGTTGTGTATTATGTTGATGTTCATATATATGATCAACAATATTTGACAAGAGAAATATATATAATGTGCCACAACAATATATATGATTTTCCATTTGATAGGAGCATTATTCAATAGGAGCATTATTCGTTCATTCCCCTCACGGGTTTGATGCTCCACAAGTTTTTTTTTAGTGATCTTGTGTGTTAATTCCCCTTCTCGTCGCTTAGAAATTGCATAGTTAAGTTTCAAATGATATAGAATGCATCAATTGTTTGCTTGTAAGGTTTTGGCCAGCATAGTACTAGGTCCAGAAATTCCATTCAAAATAGTTGATCTAAAATTTTCAACCTCTTTGTTAACCGAAAAAACCCAAAAGCACTAATTCCAACAATCATCGTTTAAGGCTGACCCAGAACCCAACATTGAACATGTGTCAGAAATGGTTTCATGCTGTCTTGTTTGGTGTATCATTTATGTATGGTGTCTCATATTTTACTTGCTATAGATCTAGCAATTAACACTCTTACTTGCACTAATGTTAGTGATTTTTCTTCTCATTTTGCATTGTTCATTTAAGCATTTTAGATATGATTTTTTGTAGTTTATATAACTTATTTACTTGCTGATATATGTGTCCTCTGATGTGATTATCTCATACCTTTCATGCAAGTTCATTCTCACATGTTAATTTTGTTTCACGTTGATGAGAAATCGATGATATATTTTCATCTCATTTTTAGCTATCTTTTGACATGATTTGAGTCTAATTTCCTTTCGTTTATGAAAATATTTTATTGCCTTAATTATGAAATGAAAATGTTGACTTGAACCATTTTGAAGCATTTCAATTTTTGGAATACTATCTCTACTTGCAAATCACTCATTTTCATCACCATTTTCATTTCTAAAATTAACCTCCAAGCATAAGCTTGGTTGATTGAAACTTAGGCCAATCTTCCCTAGTTTTTATTAAATTTCTTCGATTTGAGTTTGGAACAAAGGTTAAAACATGTGACCTCGCAGTTCTCTTCTAGCCAAGTTCCTTCTAGGAATGAAGGTATGTGGGTTGTATTGAAGTCTAGGTGGGTATCGTTAATGAAGGACAAGTGCCTCCTCATCCTAGCCTTCTTGCAATTAACGTCACCCCTTACCAATTTATTACCAAGTTGATTGAATTGAGGGGAAGAATCTCCCTAGAATATGGATTAACTAAAATCAACCAAGAATACATTAGAAAACAAGCACCATACTTTTTTTTTGAAAGTTTCTTATTGCATGCATTTGAAATTGGCATCTCATTGAGGATCTCACTATTAGAGCTCTTTCTCAAATACATGCAATAGATTTATAGAGAACTTCATTTACTTGCAAGCACTTTAAATTCACCCTTGTAATTTATTTATGTTTATTTGGATCAAGTCTAAAGCTTTATCTCATTGTTGTGTTTGAGCATGTTTTATCTTTTCAAGTACAAGTTATTTTTATTTCCAAGTTTTCAATTTTTTTCAAGTGCTTTCCTTTCAAAATTATATAATCATATTATAGTGTTGATTTGGTTGATCTAATTTTATTTTTTTTTGGGCTGCTTTCACTCCATTTGATCTTGTGTATCTGGAAAAATTTCCTTTATAGTAAATATCTTTATCTTCAACATATATTTCATTTCTTGTAAGAGTCTATTTGGCACTGGTATATTTTCATTTCCCTTGTAGGATATAACTTGTTGAATTGTATTGATCTACTTGCATTTCGATGTTAATTCACATGTTCACTTTTACTTTCTAAATTCTTCATTTATTGCTTCAAGTTACATCTCAATTTGTTAAATGGATAATGCTACAACTCATCTACTTATTTTATTTTTCAAGTTGTAGCTTTATAAATAACATGCTAGAGCATGTTGAAGTAGGAGCATCCTATGGGTTGTAGCCTGCAGAAGATTATGGGAGTCGGAGTTTCCTTGCAAGTTGAAGCTTGCAGAAGAATCAAGGTAGAAACCTCTTGTAGTTTGGAGCCTATATAAAATCAAATGTAATAACGTAGTAGGAGATTTCCTTTGCATCACGACAATAAAAAAAGTTGTGGTTTTCTCCCTTTATGGGTTTCCACTTATATTTGATGTCCATGTGTTGTTGTTATGTGTTGATGTGATGTTTTTTTTTACTTATTACTTGTTGTTAATATATTAAATATGTTGTTCATAATGTGTTAAGTTTCTCATTTAATAGTTCAATTAATCAGTTAAAAGAAATGAAATTTATTTCCATGAATGTACTAAATTTATTCACCCCCACCCCCCGTATCTCAAGTTAGTCATATTTCCATCATAAGAGACATGAAGATAAAGCCCATGTAATTGAAAGGAGTGGGAATTGTGGTATATCATATGCTCCACCATCTTCTCTCATATTTAAAAATTCACTTATGCATGATATTGTTTCTTTACAACATTTTTTTTGTGATATTCAATGCATTAGTTTTTTTACTTGAATTTGATGATATAAATTCTTTGATTTCATTGTGAAGGTGTTAAAAACTCTAATTAAAATTGATAATACTTCACAACATTATAGTTTTATTGTTTTCCTCTTCATACCATGGGGGACATGGTATTGTTTTAGAATTATTGTCATGTTTTTTGTGATATTCAATGCATTAGTTTTTTTACTTGAAAGTGATGATATAAATTCTTTGATTTCATTGTGAAAGTGTTAAAATCTCGAACAAAAATTGATAACACTTCAAAACATTATAGTTTTATTCTTTGCCTCATCATACCATGGGGGAAATGGTTTTATTTTAGAAGTGTTTCCAGTTCTCAAGTCAGCTTGTGCCACCAGGAAATGAGTAAAGATATTATTTAATGCATCCTCAACCATTAAAAAAAAAAAGAGAGAAAAAAAAAAGACTTTCCTCTTTCATGTTTGACTTGAAAAAGATCACAAGAAAATTTAAATGAGGATAAGCCTAAGATATTAAAGTCAAAACACATAATAGGTGCCAAGAAAATCAAATTAAAAGACTAAAATGTAAAGCTTGAGTGATGACCACCTTGCTTTGAAACCATTTCCCCTAGTCCCATGGTTGTCTATGAATATCTAGAAATATGAAAAAAGGATAGAAAGAAACAATGCCAAGGAAATGAAAATCAACGCTAAACTCCCTATTTAAATGGTTTTGTACATCAATGCCTATATCTTGAAATCTATATGAATAAAAATGTAAGACATGTGCATTCTTACTTGATTTTGAGGGTCATCAAGTGAAATTTTTACATTCCCCTTTAATAGTTTTTCATCACTTCGTCTACCTTTCACTTGGAGAACCAAAAAAATTTCTTTGTGCTAGGACTTGACACACATATAAGGGTTAATTAGTATTTCCCCAGGTAGATCTCAAACAAATTATAAAACCAATCTTTGTTATGTTGTATTTGAAGAAATCACTAAGGTTGTATTATCTAATGGAACATGAAAAATTTGACCTCACCACTCCATTTAAGCACTTTTCATTGAGATCTATGTAACATGCCTCATTATCATGTTGCACTGCATTAGAATCCATGTTCTTATATTTGACCATATCTACTGACATTGGGATATGTACCATTTTATTGGAAATTTTATCACTACATTAGGATCTGTGACAATACACCAAGCTATGACGAGGATGCATAATCACATCTACCACATTGATCACTTTATGAGGGACACACTTCTTAGTTGGATGCATTTTCGACACATTTGTGTGATTATTCCCTCTTGTACCTATTTATTTGTGTACTAGGGTCAATCTTCATAATGTATAATTGAGTCCTTGATGTATTTACAAGCACGTTCTTGATGCTAGAATTAAAAGGGAAATTTTAAAATACATGTCCATTTCAATTGTGAAAGGATTTTTATCCTCCTAGTCAAGTCGACCCTTCACATGCTCAAGTCAGATCTAGAAGAAGTCACACCCATTCGACCTCAAGAAAATACTATAATTATATATCACTTCATCCTCCTCCAAGGCCATGCAAGCTCACATCTTCTAAGGCGATTTAGATGGTCTGAGGCAAGCATTTCGTATGATCTGAGGCAAGAATTTCATATGGCCTAAGGAAAGGATTCAAAGATCTATGACAAGCTAATATGTCTGAGGTCGACAAGAACAATAGCACTCTTTAAAGAAGGTTGAATCTTCGTGTAAACACTTTACTGAAGAATAGATATATATCTCTTTGTGTGAGCCGAAATTTTGTCTCTATAATGAATGAATTTATATGGAAGGCTTGAGCTCTCTGGAAAAATCCTATTGGTATATGACTTGACTAGAAAGGTGGACCATGTACCAAGTTTGATCTAGTTGTTGACTAAGATGTGTCTGTGTTTAATTAAATATTTCTCTATTGAAAAGTTTGTTGGATTTTTCCCATGTAAATTTTCCGAGGGTAAACTATTGTGTTCTTATATGGTTGTCTATTTGTGATCTTACTGGAATATTTTATTTATTTTTAAATTTCTATGTGTAACTGATTTATGATGATAAATAAAAGTAAGATAAGATTAATTTAAGAAATAATCATAAGAACCAATAATGATTTTGGATAACTCCATAAAAATCAACATGGGATCAACACTTGGTTTAAGAGAAGACTAAAAAAGATTCAAGCTAATCTCTAGGGTTTGATCCATCTATTTAATTATATTAGTTTGTTATTTTCCCTAGGTTGAGCTCAAAAATCAAATTCTCTAAAAGAGAGTCAAAATCCCTAGCTGGAGGTCAAAGCTTTCTGAGTGATTCCTTGAATATCTTAGGCGTTGAATAGGCTAGAATATACCCTAATATGTGATATGAATTTGAAAAATGTCTCAAATCTTGTACTCTGAAACACTCAATCCATCTAGGTCGAAAATCTCAGGTGGGATGAAAATATCAAAACTATTTCAAAGGCTGAAATACCTTATACTAAACCTCAATGAAATAAATTAACAAACCTCAGTCTTGTGACAAAAGGTCGAGTGAATTTTCTAGTGAAATTTTGTTGATTAATGTTTCAGAAGGAAAACGTTATTAAAACATATATTGTTCAAAACAAAAGGTCCCAAGAATAAATGTATTTAGACTAAGGTCGAATATTTTTATCGAGACTCTCTTGTTTTCTATGATTTGAAATCAAAGAATCAACCTGTTGTTACTTGGTCTGCTACAAGGTCAAAAATTCTTCACTTTGTTTTGGAGATCGAAGGCCATTGTCTAGAAATTAAATTCAAAAGGTGCATATCTCAGGATATTAAGAAGGTACCAAGTTTGTTACAACAAGATTGAAAGAATACCTAAAATTTGTGTTAAATCAAAAGAACTTAGCAGCCTTTATTAAGAGATGATTTAGTTCTAAACATACCTGAAAATAAGATTCTAGAAGGCCAAATATGACCCAAAGTAAAAGCATTTTTTTTTTCTATTGGAAGGATGAATTACATATCTCTCTAGAGAAAGTAGTTAAAGGAAGTTTGAAAGTTAATCCAAAAAACTCATTTACTTTGGGAGGTATTGTACCCAAAAGGAGTCCATCAAACTATAATTCTGAAGCTTGTCACTCGTAGCATGAGGTATTTAATTTTGTTCTTAAGAACTCTGTTAGCAAAGACCAAGTATAGGTCTATTATGTTTCAAGGTCCTTTTTGAAACTAGTGACTTCTAACTCAAAAAGCAAAGATGATCTTAGTATGTCATAAAAGTCTATGAAAAATATGGTGCAAAGTTTAGGATACCAGATCTACTGTGATATCTATTATGGAGGAATCACATATCAGAATTTCCACTCAAAGGAAGATAAGGCCAGTATTGAAAAAAAAAATTTAAAAATAAATAATAATAATAATAATAATAAAATAAAAAAATTAAATTAAATTAAAAAATAAATAAATACAAAATAAATGAAGAGTAAGCTAAGAGTATTGCTCTTCCTTGAAGATATTTCATTGTGATCAGAAGTAGGATATTTAAGCTATAATATTGAAAGGTACATATGTTGGTGATTAGGCACACATTATCAATAACTAGTCCTATAAGAGGAAAATGATCCATTTTATGAAGGAAGCTCGATTACAGTAAAAGAGGCCAAGTTCCTCTTTAGTTTAAATACTTTCACTTGACAAGGTCAAATTATTTGCAACAAGATATAAACATAAACAACATCATAGAACTTGTTCAATAAATTAATATGTGATGCTTGAAGATATTGTTTTTACTACAATTATTATGAAAATGAAGTCATTTAAACCAAGGAAAATCAGTGAATAGAACGCCCTTGATCAATTCATGATAATGATGAATTTCATCATGTTAATTCTAGGGTTTTGACATGTAATTTAATATATATAGGGTTTTTAAACCCTAGTATGCAAAAGGGTTTGAAAAAGAAATCCATAGGGTTTCTGGATTGGATGTTTACACTGAAAATAGAAACCATATATTTTTCAAGAAAGGAATAACATCAAGATGATGATGTGGATAAGGTTCAAGATGGATGCAATGAGTATAAATATAAAGAGGCATTTACATTCTTCTCGAAGATAAGTATCCTATATCTATCTTATTTGATTATTACTATTGTTGTTTTACTAGTAGTCAGTCCCTTGTCCTTAAATTCTTTGCGTGTTTGTGATTGTTATTCATTGGCCTCATAGTGAGGATTGCAGGTACATAATGAAGGTTGCCAAATATTTGGTAGCAGGTAGAAGGAAAAATAAAATAGATGACAAGAGGACTCTTCCAAAAATAGGAATTTGTAATGAGAGATGATATCTAGGCTCATAAGGAGCAGAAAAAATTAGCAAGACTAAATTATACAAGTGAGTGGTAACTTCCAAGACAAAGTATGATTGGATGGAAAAAAGACAAAGCGAAGGATTACCTCAATTAGTGGGAAGAAGACTATGAAAGGACATCTTGTTAAGTACACTTATGATATCTATTGAAAACAACATCATATGGATGTACATGTCATTTTCCTTGATGAAATAATAATTGTGCATAAGAGCTACCTCAAGCTGGTGAGGTAGATGAAGAAGTCTTATACTTGTAGGAAGAAAGAAGGCTTTGTATAGACTCCTCAGACTTGATGCACTTGAATCGATGGATCAAGGTTGATCCTATGTGATTTGTTTTTTTGACAAAAGAAAAAGAGACCATGTGTTAAAGGGAGAAACATTAACAAAAAATATTTGTTTTAGAGGAAGAACTAAAGGATTTCTCAGGAACCCTTGTCTTAGCTCCAAAGGGAGTTGATCTCTGAATTAAAGATGAAGGATTTTGACTAGATAACTAATAGCATCGGTGGTAGAGGGAGAAAATTGGGAATTCCATGGAAGGATTTGTTTAAAAAATAATACCCAATTAGGCTAACCAAGATGATGGATCAAGTGAAAGAAGTATATCAGTTTATGTTTGAGTCAAGAAAAGCAAGTCAACATATGTTGAAGTACCATCATGATATAGTTGGTCATGACATAGTTAGTTATGGTTTGAGGTATGACTCAAAAAATGATATACAACAATAGGAATATACATATTTTGAACGGGCAAGGAGAGCTAAAGACAAAATGATTTTTTATATCACTTCAGTTTGAGCTTTGATCTCATGGATGAGCAAGAAGCGTGCATGTGTTGCATTGAGAGGCTGAGTATGTTGCAGCTTGAATGGAGAGTTAAGAAGAAACATGCCTATAGCTTGTAGGATTGATTGATCAGGTGCAGGTGGTAACATGATGACGGGTCTAGGAACCTTGAGATATAGTACCAATATGTGATACAGGAAAAAAGCAATATGGATCCAGTATTATCAAGTAGATGTCCCAAGACATGCTTGTCTCTCTCAGCAAAAGGGAGTGATGAGACATCAACATACGAGGATATTCATGTTCCTATAGCTCCTAGTGATGGAGAGTATTTGTATGATAGCATCATGGACAGTCATTCTCCTAATGTCATATATGAAAATATTAGGGAGAATGGTCCAGCAAAGGAGAATTATTCTTCCTATGTCAAAGGTGTTGACTAGTTGGCAAGAATAGCTCTAGAAGCCCAGGATCACTTAGTAGAGTATGTGGCTTTCATTATTAGGATCAGTCTCTCCAATTTTGATGAGGATTTGATTTAGAATCGAGCCCAGTTTCTTAGATAGAGTGTGGCCTTTAGAGTTTCACTGCGATTCAGGTTGACCAAGATGGTGAAAAAATATTAGTCTAAGCTAGGAGTACTGACCAAAAGGGTCAGTGGTACCGACCAAAGTTATGATGACTAGTTGATGCTAAATGATATGTCATCTGCCAGGAGTATAGACCAGTTGGGTTAGTGGTACCAACTAGTTGTGGCATGCCACATGTTAGGAGTACCAACCAAATGGGTCAATGGGATCAACTAGTTCTAGTTACTAGTTTATATTGAGAGTGTGTTAAATATTCCAACTAGTTGATCTTGATACTTACAGGTTGATGTTGACATTTTATCATAGATTCTAACTAGTTGATATTGATATTGATGATTATTTGATGTTAAAGATGCTAACGAGATGATGTTGATGATTCATGTCAGATGTGTTGACAAGATGACGTTGATCATTGATGTCAGATATGATAATGAGGTGATGATGATTTTTTTATAACATTTTCATCGAGAAAATATGTGAATGTGAGAACATCTAGATAATCATTATGAATAGCTCCCTAGTTAAGAGGGAGTGTTGATTTTTATAACTATGGTTAGTATTCACAATGTATAATTGAGTCCTTAATGTATTTAAAAGCATTCTCTTCATGCTAGAATCAGAAGGGAAATTTTAAAAGACATGTTCTTCCAATGAGTTGTTAAAAAAAAAAAAATCTTTTGAAAAAGGATTTTTGGCCTCATAGTCAGGTTTTCCCTTCAAATTCTCAAGTTGGATACAGTAATAGACATGCCCATTTGACCTCAATAAAATACTATAAATATATATATATATCATTTCATCCTCCTCCAAGGCCAAGAAATATCACATCTTTTGAGGCATTTTAGATGGTCTGAGGCAAGCATTTCAGATGATCTAAGGAAAGAATTTTGTATGGTCTGAGGCAAGGATTCAAATTTTGGTGGAAATATAATATGTTTGAGGTCAGAAAGAATAATAACACTCTCTAAATAAGGCCAAATATCGATGGAAACTCTTTATTGAAGAACGAAAATATATATCTTTGTGTGAGCTAGAATTATATCTCTGTAATGAACGAAATTATCTGGAAGGATTGAACTCTGTGGAAGAATCCTGTGGGTAGATG
The DNA here is from genome assembly GCA_034641835.2 of Pinus albicaulis. Classification (NCBI taxonomy): domain Eukaryota; kingdom Viridiplantae; phylum Streptophyta; class Pinopsida; order Pinales; family Pinaceae; genus Pinus; species Pinus albicaulis. The sequence goes on from CM076570.1 coordinate 943,087,646, forward strand.
ACTTGACTAGGAGGGTGGACCATGGACCATGTTTGACCTAGTTATTAACTAAGATGTGTCTTTGTTTGTTGAAAAATGCAGCAAGAAATTTTCAATTTGATTTTTCCTTGATTAAATTGAGAAAATTTGAATTTCCACATCAGTAGACAACTTGGATGCATTTAACTAAGGTGACATGGCTCTTGTCACTCATTTATCTCAATAAATTCGAGTTAGAGGAGTTAGAGTTCATTTGAGCATGTGTGATTGATAATTTGTAGTAATCAAGGTCAGTTATTTCAAGGTGTTTTCAGCTAAACTAGTTCTAATTATTGGAGGAACTAGTGGAAGTTCATTTGTGTAGTGGGACTTTAGTCAAACTCAGTGATCAACCAATTAATTGATCAATCGACCCAAAATATCTAGTGCATGGAGAGAATTTGAGTTCCCCAGTTGTGGTGGAGATTCCAAGGCAGTGTAAGATTAGTTGTAGACTAGTCTTGAGTGTACAAGTGTTGCATGTAGTCAGATGATAAACCTTAGGAATTGTGCAATTATTTTGGAGGAATTTCCTAAATAATAGGAGCCTAATTTCTCAAGGAATTACGCAAGGAAACAGGGGCTCAAGCAGAGGCATAAATTGACTAAGCCTAGGTCAGAGCTTCTCAATGAGCAGAGTGATAGGTTATTCGCTTGCAAGTTATGCTCAATTGAGCAAAGAAAATGTAATACATCTCTATTCATCAGATTAATGCAAGTGACGTTAGGATTTTTAGCAGATTGCTTTCCCAAGAAAAAAACTTGTGTGCATATGTGTTATTTCTCATTGCATGTTTGTGATTGATGTTCTAAATTGTGAATTGCAAATCTACATCACAATTTCTACATTGTTGAATTAAATATTTCTCTATTTAAAAGGTTGATGGATTTTTCCCATGTGGGTTTTCCCAAGATAAAATAATGTGTTCTTGTGTGGTTGTCTCTTTGTGATATTACTGAGATATTGGTTCATTATTGAAGTTCTTCATCTAATTGATTTATGATGATCAATAAATGCAATATAAGATTAATCTAAGAAATGATCATAAGAATCAATTATCAGTTTGGATAAATCCTTAAAAATTAAGAAGACCATACATTTTTTTTGGGGGGCGAGGGGTTTCTTGAAGCATTTTAGGACTCCTAGGAAGTGGTTATACATTTTAACAATTTTTTACGACAACCATAGATGGCATGGTAGTTTGCCACATTCATTTGACTTTGGAGCTACACATGCCACATAGCATTAGGTTCTTCATATGACATCCCACACATATAGGGATGGCATCACACATTTAGATGTGATTGTTTCACTTCTTGTCCACTTCTTCACCCTTGGTAGTTAGTTAGAGGATTCCCTATGTTAGAAAATGTAACTAAGTTTGGTATTCATAATGATCTTTGTACTTATATCATTGTATATTTTATGTAAAAGAAAAAGAATGTTTTTATTATTATTTTATTAGATAAGCATGTTTTTCATGCTTCTAGGATTTTTTTTTTTAGCCAAAGAGTCAAGGTCCTATTCTAACCAATTGTAAAAAAAAAGGAAAAATGATTTTTTAATATGTAATTTGGGTCAAAAACCCATCTAGATGCCAAGTTCGCTTACCCATCAAGTCGGCCTTGCCCTAGAATACATGTTTATTCACACCCCTATGGAAAATATAAATAGAGGATGATTTGAGCTCATTTGGATGCACACAATTTGCTTGATTGGTTCTAAAGTTTCGCAGAGGGAGGGATGAAGTATAATATTGAAGAAGATTTTCTCTTGAAGTTATATTTGTGGAAGTTCTGCCTTATCACATTTATTGTTGAATATTTTTTGTTGGTCTCTTGTTGATGGATTTGTTGTGCATAAAGGAGATTTTGAATTTCCATCTAGAAGGATTGGTAATGGGTCTTGCATATCTCACTTTGATCAGATTCTATAAGAAAATTTTTATGGTTTTTCCCCTTTGAGGGATTTTTACTCTCGTTTGAAGCCTATATCTTGTGTTTCATGTATATTGTTATCTTCATATTTTTACATTTGATAATTGCTTGATGAAGGAGAACATAATTAAAATAATAACAAGCCAACAAATTTCACAAGCAATTATCAAAGAAAGAGAATCTAATTTTAACTACAAGCCTCTAGATTTCTCAACATGGTATCAGGGATAAGGTGTGAAGAAAGAGGTTGAAAAATTTTTGTTGACATTTAACCTAAAAATAAGGTGTGAAGAAAAGTTTTGTTGACATTTAACCTAAAAAAAGATCAAAGACACGAACCATGAAACATTCAACTCTAACCATGAAACATTCAAAGTGTATGATCGTGATTCGTTATTCCCTGTAGTGACACATTTTACATGCCTCTCTCTCTCTCTAGAATTATGACTCACATTTGATAATAATTTTGTGATTCACTAAAGGCTCATTCTATAGTATGGTTCAACATCCTGTACTCTTTTGTTAAAATATGAGGTTCACTTGGTCCATATTACATTTTTGGCTCCATTCTTTTTGGAACTTCACATTTTTGCAGCTCACTACTCATATATGTGGCTCGCCACAACAAGTGGCTCGCTCTTCTCTTTGGTTCGTTACAAGGGCTTGATATTTATGACTCGTATAATATATACAGTGCCTCGATACATAATTTTTGGGAGTGGCTCGTCAATCCCCTATGGGTCTCACAAATATCCATGACACAAATAATTTACGTGATGGATCACATTCTCTGGCTTGTTGTGCCGAGAGGCGCATCTACAGCCCAGTATGACCCCGATGTTGGGTATGTCATGTTCTCATACAATAATAATTAAAAAAATTGGTTAATGTCGGCTTAAATTTTAAATTAAAAAAAAAAAAAGAATTAAGTGTCGGCTTAACAAATAAATTTTAACAGTCATATAAATAAACAAAAAAAAAAAATTTAAAACAACAACTCAGTTCTGCAATTGTTTGATCAACATGGTGAGGTGAAAAAAAATTAAAACAACAACTCATTTCTGCAAGTGGATTCGCATTTGTGAGGTGGATCGCAGGGTGAGGTTCACGGCTCTAATTCCAGGTAAATATTTCCTTCTCTCTATTGAATTATCTGCATTTTCCTTCATAGCTTCCTCACAATCTGGGGTTTGATCCATTCGCTTATCAGCTACGGCGCCTCCTTCACTGTGGTTTTCTCCGTGCGCGTTATCTTGACTTCCGCCAGCGTTATCCAAGTGAAAATTTACACTCTGTCATTCACCACACATAGTCATTCCATGAACCAATGGTTGCTCACCCTCGCAGCTTCCACGCCAACCCTACTCCCCAATTCCACCAACGTCTACACAATGTCCATGACAGCTCCTCCCAGCGGAGTGGCTGCACTGCCTGGATATTATATGATGTTTGTGGTCAACGGGGGCATTCCCAGCATTCCCAGCATGGGCCAATGGGTTCAAATCAGAGCAGCCTAAAAATCCTGTCTCTCTACAAATATCGATACTAAGCAGTAGCACAAGCTAGTAAATTTTCTGATCTGTAGAAATGTCCATACCATGAAGCCAACATCTCAAATTTGATGCCCATCAACATTTGTTTGATGAAATGATACAAATTTACAACCTACACATCCCCTGTAGAATGTACTAATAAGCTATAGTGTGAGCTTCTCAGCTCAATTATAGTACAATTCTGGACAATCAATGATAAATACACTGAAAGAAAACAACCAATCCGTCTGCACAATTCATGCACAGCTAAGAAATCTATGACAACAGAGGAAGAGAGCAGATTATGGTACATATGTTATAGAGAATATGATGGCCAAAAATTGAATTTCCCAGCCATTTGCAAAAATATATTCCACGCATCATTAAGAAATTAAAAATGAATTTCCCACAAACATAAAGCCCATCCAGACATGGAGAAACTGGTTTCTCACAATACTTTCAAATTTATCCCTCAAAAATTAGTGACGTTCGCATTGTCTTTCCTAGAATCTGATTAGATGTGATTGATTTGGCCCAGTAAAAACTAGAGATCTGGATCATTTCGTCCCATAGAAAAACTAGATTTGGAGTTTTAACTTTCATCCCCATTTTGATATATTCAATTCTTAGACTCTAGGGTACTGAGAGAGGCATTCAGAGCACAACAATAGCATAGCAGCGTTCCCTTGGATTTGAAGGCCAACGTTCCCGTGATGATTAAGTTGCGAAAATTGAAGAGATGAAGATTAACGTCCTCTAGCAATGGGACCTGGTTTTCGACATACTTAATTCCAATGCCAATATTTCTATTACGAAATTCAAGGGAGCAATTAGGGCAAGGAAAGGGTTACATGTTTTCTAATTTGTTTCTAAAAATTCTATGATTGTAGCGACATTATTTTATATATAATTTTAGAAAAAAAGATGAAAATAAATATGGGTTACATAGGGCAAGGAAAGGGTTACATGTTTTCTAATTTGTTCCTAAAAATGCTATGACTGTAGCGACATCATTTTATATATAATTTTAGAAAAAAAGATGAAAACAAATATGGCATGCCACGGATCATCATTATAACGCACACGGAGACAAATTTACAACTTACACGTCCCCTGTAGAATGTACTAATAAGCTATAGCATGAGCTTCTCAGCTCAATTATAGTGCAATTCTAGATAATCAGTGATAAATACACTGAAAGAAAACAACTAATCCGTCTGCACAATTCATGCACAGCTAAGCAATCTACGACAACAGAGGAAGAGAGAAGATTATTGTACATATATTATAGAGAATATAATGGCCAAAAATTGAATTTCCCAGCCATTTGCAAAAATATATTCCACGCATCATTAAAAAATTAAAAACGAATTTCCAAGCCATTTGCAAAAATATATTTCACACATCCATTAGTATCATGTTGATATTTCACTGATCTTTCAGTACCATGTTGAAATTTGACCCATCAAATACACCACGTTGATAGGATATTAATATTATGCATTAGAAAACCGTAGAAAAAAAAGATGAAAATAAATATGGCATGCCACGGATCATCATTATACAAATTATGATTAAGGCCACCATAAGTTGTGAGATTCGAAGGATGATTTATTAATATTACAGAATGTATATCCAAAAAAAAAACTTTAGGACCATATTTTATTTAAAATCATGTTGCATTTAATTGTTTTGACAGTTGCTTTC